>VWZS01003626.1:388932-633908 GCA_013397075.1 Rhabdornis inornatus
TATTTTTTTGTTGTTGTTTTTGTTTTTAAGGGTTTTGTTTTGTTTTCAGTTCTTTGTTTTCCTAGATTTTGTTTTCTGCCGTAGTTGTAGGAAAAAATGCTAAGCCAACAAATAAAGAGTATCTTCTACATAACTACAATTGGATTTTCCTGACTATCATGCAGAATGAACAACAGTTACTACGTGGTCACAATTCCTGAGTTAATGGGTTATGAGCCTGACAGTGATCCTACATTCAGGTGTGAGGATACAAAATGCCGTAAGGAAGATNGTCCTGGGTACACCACCTGCAGGAAAGCAGCACTGAGAAACACTGGCTATTAGCCAAGGTTAGGGAATCAAGTGATTAGTCTGCACCGATGTCCTAATGCTTTAAAAAAGAAACAATCTTTAGTTTCAGGTTCTGCAGCTGTCAGGGATGAAAGTGAGATAAGATGGACAATTGCTTTGCTCCAGATGGCAATCTCTGTCCCTGTGGTCTTCAAAGCATCACTGAAAATGATACTGCATTGTTCTCTCCTTAATAAAAATGCAGGTAAAAAGCACAGCACAACAGTGATTTACTGTACACAAGTGTACAGCAACCCTTAATTACCATTATCACTGGTTCTTCCAGGTGCAGCCAGCAGCAAAAAGAGCCATTTTCAATTATCCACAGATTCCTCTTTAAAAGTTAAATACCACCACCCAGGTCCCCACCCAGAAATGTGGGAAACCCTGACAGCTTCCCTTGAGCAAACTCTACAGGAGTAGAGTTTCTTTCCTGAATTGAAGGGTTGCTTTATTGAATTGCAGAGTTTAAACCACTGAGAATTCTGCTGGTAAGTGGGAAAGGAAGAAACATGAGGGAAAAGACAGGAAAATTAGTAAGCAGTAAATCAGCGTAAGTCTTCCAAGTGAGATTCCAGGCCCCAAGGGCATGTGGCAATTGTCTTAAGCTTCAGCTCTCCTCCCATCACTTTGGGTGGTTGATGATGCAAAACTTACCAATGTTAGCCACTTGTCACCACTTTTTCCATGCTCAGGTGCACATACAGGTTGGAAGAAGCTGAGACTGTTAGAGAAGCCCAGAATTTCAGCAGATAACTCTGGCCCTAAGGGATGTGCAGCTCAGGCAGCTCCTTTACCACTCACCTAGGGAGTCAACTATGGGACTGAGCATCCCATGCCAGAACAGCTCAGATAGACCTCTGTTTCTAGATCTAAACATATACTTCAGACAATACTTGAGTATTTTACTAGACTGTATTCTAAACTCCAAGCTACCTCAATGCTTTGCCCTCTTCTGCTATGACTGAAAACATAGCAGTTCCTGGGGAAAAAAAATGCAACTGGTGAAAGCACCAATAGTGGGAGCCTTTGCCACCATGGAAAGCATCAAAAAATAAAAATAATTTAAAAAAAACAAAACAAAAACAACCAAACAAACAAAAAGAAAAAAACACAACCCAAAACCAAAAGAAAACCAACCAAAAAAAAAAAAAACAAAAAACAAAACACCAAACCCAAAAAAAAAAAAACAAAAAAAACCCCCAGGAATCCCACATGTTGTACTCTGTGGAGGAGTTGATGCAGGAGATGGAGANACCAAAAAAAACCCACATGCTTTTAGTGAGTCATTTTCTTGCCATCTTCCTGACTTGCAGTGGTCACAGTCACGGGCATCCAACATTAGATCTTGACCTACCAATGCTGCATACTCTCTACTTTGATGCTTCCATTTGGTCTTGAATCTGCTCCATCAAGAACACCAGAAATTGATTTTGCACTTACAAAGCCAACAGACACATTGAATCCTTTCCAGATCATAAACAATTGAAGATACACAGAAAATTAAGCCCTGGGTTAAGTTTCATTCAAACACAACTGATTTTTGTATTGCTGTAAACATGACATTCTTAACCAACGGACCCCAAAATATTGCCATAATAGAGCACAATTTGACTTGGCTATAATGGTTTCTGTGCACGTTGCTTGAAAAGAAAAGATATCCTGTAGTCTACAGAACTATGTTTTCTATGTTTTCCCAGTGACTGGTTGATTGGGGTTGGAACTAGATGGTCTTATATGTCCCTTCAAACACAAACCATTCTATGTTTTCATGAACTTTTCTTCAACAACTTTGAAGTAATAGAATGGTATAGTCTTTCCTCAAGTTTGCCACAAAGCAATGCATCAGGAGAGGGGTGTTTACCTCTTGAACTGATTTTAACCCCAGGCTTACCTGCTTGCATCATAACCATCTAAAAACATGCAAGGAAACTGCAGCAACTGGGATGTTATTTCAAGAAAAACAAAAAAAATCTGCTTAAATCCAAGCTGTGACTAATGGCATGAATGAAGCTGAGCAGTGTTGAAGTGTTAGCGTGCAAGTGCCATGTACAGGTACAAACAATAGAGTCACATCCTCCTCTTCCAGCCATCAGACACACCTACTCACCACTGGTGGCCCTGAAAAGAAAGGGGCCCTTGCAAAGTGCCCCCAAGGTCAATGTATAGATTACACGGGGTGAATTATAAATGGCATGCTGTACAATGAGCTGTTAAAGCACTATTTACTCTCCTGACTTAGTTTAAATGACTTGTTAGGTCTCTAATGTTAAAACACATATAAATGTTAAAGCATTCAAAACTCAGTTAACATCAAACTTTGGGGTTGGCAGTGATACTGTGTTTTCACTAGGATGGCTACAAAAGTATGCCACAAATTAATAATTCAATTATGCAAATACTGAGTAGAGATATTTTTATATTTTATATTTAAGGTGCTTTACTCCTCATCTTTTTAAGACAGACATATATTTCAGATGCATCAGCTGACTAGGAAAATATCCAAAGTTAGGTAGTTCTGTTGGCATTACCCAGAAAGATTGGGTAAATTATGGAATCAATACAACTGCCAAGATTTGTACTTTTCTAAACTAGTTGCTGCATTCCTGATTTATAACAGTGAGAACTTCAAAGGTTTTTCATAAAGATAAATAAAAGTACATGGGCAGGAGCATAATACACAGACTCGACAGCTCTAAAATACACTGTTTACAGTGAGCTGGGAGAGAGCAACATTTCAGGTCATACTTTATATCTAGCAGAGCAAAACATCAGAACTGATATGACTGATAACCACTGTAAAGAGTGTAAACCCATTTTCCTAAAGATGGAAAACCTTTAGATACAGCTGACCAGTGTCCAGCTTTAAAAAATTAATGTTCCCTGTGATCTCAGACCTTTCTCAACAAAAATCAACAGCCCTTTGGGAATGGGAAGAAAGCAAGATCTCTCTCTTGCCATATGACAAACAAAATGTAAAAATGTAAAAAGCAGGACAGTAAACTGATTAGGAAGATTTGTGCATCATTAAAGTAATGCCCCTGGGCCATCACCTCAATAAATACAGGATGGCAAAGATGATGATACTCTATCCTTCATAACTCTCTCTCTCTGTGACTCATTAGAGAGTTGTGAGAGCAGGGAACAGACATACACAACAAGAGCAGCAGTTCAGCCAATTTTACTCCATGAAGAACAGAATGAGCACGGATAGGAGTTTACAAATGACATTCTGGTAGCCTGGTAAGGTCAGTGCCAACTCTGCCATCCAATTTGCTGCACTCAGTCTTCCGCCATGTCCCATCACATCATTTCTTGGCCATACATGCCAAATACTTTTTCACTTTGAGGACTGAGCTGTCATTTTTCACTTTGTTACCCTGCCCTTTAACTGCCACTGAAGTGACACTGATGTATACCCCAGGAAAAGGAAAGACAATTCTTTAAATTATCATGTGCCAGGAACACATTCCCTTTTAAATATTACAGTTGCTGAGTTGCTATTGCCTTGTACCTTATTAAGGCTAACACTGACAGTGTTGGTGGGTACACAGTGCACTCATTAACTGGTTTTGCAGTTAGAGCATCTGAAGTTAGTATCCAATTGCCTGGAAACACTGTTTTTTAATTCAAGTTCTTCTCTATTCATTCTACACATACTTTAAAAAGAGTGTGTTCAGTATTCATACGATGTTTCACAAACACGAGCTTTTGCCTTGGTTTGTTTTTTTTTTTTAAATCACTATAAGCAATTAACTGAGGATATATAAATTAACACTGAATTTTAAAATTAATGATTAAAAGTGAAATTTCCCCAAACTTTAAAAAATAATTCCAAATAAACCATCTCAAGAAACACATCTTTGATATAAAAGTAAAATTACTGCTAAATACAGTGAAGCCTTGGCATGCCAGAGTTGATTTCTGGATAGAAATAATAAACAATACTCCTGAATTAATAGGAGTCATTGGCAGAAAAAATGCATATTAATTAATTTAGCAGCGGTTTACCCTTTAAGGGACCAGATTCCAAGCAGGGACAGCCTTTTCTGGGGAGCAGAGAGCAGCTCTTGCAGGCAGTTGGGAGGGGTGGGGATGGCAAGAACAGCAGATGGTGGTGACTGCAGGGAGCACCTGCACAGAGCAATTTCCATTTGCATCTGAACAAACCAAGACTTTCTCCAACTCTTTAACATCAATTCCCAGTTAGACATCCCCTGCCAGGTGTCTAACACTGTTAGCAATGATGTTAATAAGGCAGCAAAGGTCAGATCCCAGAATTCATGCTCTAGAGGATCCAACCTCTACACTCCCTGGCATCACACTGGGTGTTTTCTTGGAGAACAGTGCTCCCTACCTGCTTTTAGGCATCACTAATGTCTCCTACACCTTTCACATAAGGATGAACATCTGCCAACAACCTGGTGGCATTTCTAACAACATTTTCATTCTCTCTAAAGCCCCTAGCTTCCAAATTGCTACTTGTCCTTTCTCTTAATCTTAAAACAGGATTCTTCAGGACGAGAGGAAACAGTCTTGAGTTGAAACAGGGGATGTTTGGATTGGATATTGGGAAAAATTTCCTCACTGAAAGGGTGGTCAGGCATTGAAACAGGCTGCATAGGGAAGTGGTGGAATCACCATCCCTGGAAGTATTCAAAAAGTGTGCAGATGTGGCACTTTGGGACATGGTTTGGACTTGGCAGTCCTGGCTTAACAGGTGGACTTGATGATCTTAGAGGTTTTTTCCAGCCTTAACAATTCTAGGATTCCATGACATAACCTCACTACTTAATGCAGGAAGAATTTTCAAACCTTTTATTGCTATACATCAGCAAAAAATCTGTCATGGTGAGTTCTCTCAGTGGTGGTCAGAGAGCTCCTGTGGGTGGCAGGACTTTCAGCACAGGGAAAATCAGGCTCCAATCGTGATCCTGAGAGGGCTTCCTTCAGCTCTAGTCAGAGCCACATAATTAGGAAGTGCCCACAGAAGTTAAGAACATTCCTGGGGAAATTCAGTCCCTCCCATACTGCAGGCACCAAGCATTCACGGGAGAGTGATGCTCCCTCAGGCTCCCTCTTAATTTCCCCCTTATATCAAGCACATTTTGAGCTCCAGAAAGGAAAACCAACTTCCTGGCTCCAACCTGTGTTCTAACAGTTCATTTCAACATCAATTTTGACAATTCACAAGGAGATTTGGAATCCACTTCTGCACACTTCCTATATTCCCCATATTTTAGTTTAATGGGAACTTTGGGGAAAAAAAAAAAAAAGCTTTCAGTGGCTCTTGTATTTGAATGATGATGGAAATGCCACGCTATCATTCTGGGTAATATTTGGAGTGAATAATGGTGCATTTATTTGGCCAGAACCTCACTGTAACCCAAAGACCTGATGTTTTCGAACTTCAGAGTCCATAAATATGTGCAGATGTTCTCAAAGGCTGCTAGAATAGCCAGGCTGAGCTCATGGTGCAAACAAAAGCCAAAGCTCAAAAAGTTTTATGTAACAGTTCAGATACTGAAAATCACATAAATTCCCACAAACTTCTTTTAGAATAATACCTCAATTTGAAAAGCTTTCCCCATGACAAATTCAGTGAGAACTAAAGAAAAAAATCTCTTCTCCTCGCTCTTAGTGTTGCTTTTATCCCCTTCCTTTTCCTACATATTTTTAAAATTTCACCACTCAGAAAAGCCACGTTAATGGTCCCAGATCCTGAAATCTGCCCAAACCTTCTAAAAAGGCCACCACCTTTCAGACCAAAGAAAGCTGTCAGACTTTAGATTTTCTGCCCATTTCACCACTGACCTCTGTCAAATCCATTAGGGAAACACAGGAGAGCAGGAAAAGACTCGTGCCCACTCCCCAAGAGACTGCTCACTTCATAAAATTGGACATCCAACAATATAACAATTTTCTGTCCACACTCAAGTTCAAGTGCTCAAGCCTAAAGCCTCTAAACTTTCAGTATTTCCCCTGTATGTCTAAGCCTAAATATACCCTATAAAACAAACTTTTAGAATTCAAAGATAATCTTTGGCTGTGAATAATAAAACAAATATTTTTTGAGCAACCTGATAGAGCAACAGTCCCGACCGAAGCTTTATTTTAAAAAGATGAAGTATCTCTTTGCAATTTTTTCATAGAAGAGTGAACATTCAATGACCAGTTCTTTGCTACAAGAAAATTAACATTCTCCAGAAGTGGCAAGTTTGCTTCAAAGCAGTCTGAAGTGTTCTGTAACACAGAACAATGTGTTGCTCCAACCTGAATGCTATACTGAGAGCCACAGGTATTTTAGAAAAAGCAGAAAAGGAACTGAATTAAACAAAAGGATAGAAGTAGGCAGTGTGGAAATCCATTGCTGGGAAATCAGGATAAGAAATACCAAAACTGTAGTCACATCTAAATTACTAACAGAATTCTAATGCTTTATTTCCTGATACGTAGTACAATATTCTGTAGCTTATTCCACTCAGAAAAGCCAGAAACAGAGAAACAAACCCTTGATAATTGCATAGGAGGCCTGTATAATCTTCTCCTGAGTTTTGTCCTCAGGTAATGAAGTGGGATGACACCAGGATGGTTTTCTGACTGTCACTATTGCTGAGCAATGGTTGTTCCTTTAATGGCTAATGTGCCTGTGTCCCTAAAGAAAGTGAATATACTGACACTCAAGAAATTTATATTTTCTTGAAATTGAGCCAGTTTGCTGTCTCTCAACCTTACAAGCTACATCATTAGTTATTTTCAAAGACACAGGATGAAGAGATTTAGGTAACTTGGAGCAACATGAACTAGACATGATGCATTTCAGGGAATTGCCTGCTGTGCTGTTCTCCTCTTAGTTAGCAATACTCGTAAAACTTCCATTTCATGACATGTCAAGCACATTCCCTCCAGTAAGTTGGACAATTGAAATCTATCTAAATATCCAATTCTCAGCCAAAAAATTAAATTCTTCCCTGAAGTTAAACACAGTGAAAATACGATATGAAGATGTTGCAAAAAATTGATTAACATATCGTCAGCTAGAGATGCCAAAAGCACTTTTGGTCAGCTGACTTTGGAATCAGCTGAACCCAAAGATTTACTTGTTGCCTCCTCCCACAGCAATCCTGATGGGATGCCACACCATCAAGTTGCCCATGCAAATTGGCAGCAGTTGAGCTTAACTAATGAGCTCTAATGAGCCCATCCAATGGTACACGTAAATGTCTGCTGGGACTGAACATTGGAACTAATAGCCTTTGAAGTTTTCGTGGGCTGTTTGCCTTCCCCTGCCCAGAGAGATTTAAGATAGCCTGGAAGCAAGCAACATCAGCTCATTTGGCTACAAGCTCTTTCATCATTAACCTTTATATTAGAAATATTTTATTTATACATTTCTGCATTCTGATTTACGTATCTATCAAAGAGAACAACCATGCGGGATCACTTCATATTTGTGAAATACACTAATGCTCTTCTCAAAAATCATTCATTCTTACAACCAAATTGACTGTTTGTCCTTGTTCATGATCTCATTTTTTATGGAAAAGGTTAAAGAAAGCATCAGAATTTCTGTCCTCTATGTAATAGCCCACAATCTAGCCTGGCCTAGAGCATGTGGCTTCTGTACCTGATGGCACTGCTGTGAATGAAGTGATTACTGTCCTTTGTATCAACTTTGGCCTCTTAACCTGTATTGACCAGGCAGTTATCAATATCTAGCTCAGAGTGGAAACAGTATTCAGCACAAAATGGAAAAGCAGTTCTCAAAATGTCCTAAAATAGGACTATTTTACATTTTAAAAAAAAAAAAGGAGGTTTAATATACGTGTTTATATTTGCACCTATGCTGTTTTTACACAAATAAAATTAAGTCTAATAGAAAAAACGCAGAATTTTGAACTTTGATTTTACTCATTTTGGCATAACCCTGCACTGAAGTCTCTGCAAATAAACCCATAACTCCAACACAACAACATAACAAGACAGAGGTCTACCAGGGCCCAATCAATTACCTGTACAAGAGTGGATGAACTGGGCATGGAAATCATGGTACCTCCCCTGAACACCATTTCTTTAGTGGGAAGAAAGCATTTCTAAAGGCCAAGGACCTCCAGGTGATTTGGTAGCAGCAGCAGCTGAATGTTCTGATGGTCAAAGTGGTCATGGAAATGACCACTTTGGAAATGATCATGGAAATGATCAAGATGTGTAACCACGTCTTGAGGCCACCAAACCCTGACTTCTTCTTTCTAGAGTAAACTGCAAGCTGCACTCAAATCTTTCCACTAAACAGTATTTTACTGCCTCTCCAGGACCAAAAATGAACCTGTTCCCATGTGCTTCCCCACAAGTGGGAAGGATTTTCCAATATGCTGAGTGGCATTACATCAATCCAAATAATGTCATCCATACAGCACTTATAAGCTGAACAGTGAAATTAGTCATTCATTCTTTCAGGAAGTAATTTCACAGTCTGTAAGTCAAAAGCTGTGTTTGTTATGAACATTTGCTTTCTGGTGCTAAGAATCTGGAATCACAGAAAATTCAGATTGACTGGCCCTTGGAAGAGAAAAATGTCTAATGCAACACTGGTAAAGGGACTGTGGGTATGCGTAGAAACATCTGTTACTTGAGCTACTAGGACTTTATTTTTCCTTCAACATGGTAATATGAGGCACCAAAGAGAAATGACACCTGGCACAGAATTTCATTGTCAGCAAGACCTTTAGTGACTTGCAAATGCACTTAAAAACTGGGAACGCAGAAAACAAATCTAACAGATTTTCTAGAGTGAAAGCATTGAGTGGAAAACAGATCAAGATACAGATATCATTATTTTATTTTCCTCTTTTCCCCCTTTAAAAAGAAAAATGTCTTTCTCCTTTCATACTCCAAATGCAAAATTTAAGATATTCTGAAAATCAAAACAATCCTGATTAATTTTTTTATGGAAGTGGAATAGGCAAACATCAAGTGACAGCTGGCACCTGATATTTTGTAGAAAATACCAATACTATCAGTTTCCTGTATTATTACTGACCAGATGGTTATTTAGGGGCCTTTTGACCTCAATTTCTTTCAAACTGGGATAGTAGAATTGAACAGAATAGAAGATAAGGGTAATAATTTTTAAAGAACTGCAATGCAAAACCAGTGCATTATTTTCTTCCAGACTGCATCAACTTTAATACAAACAAAAGGCAAATTGTCAGGCAGGAAATGGGACCATTTTAGCTGCTCATTCCAACTTTTACTTCACATTTTTTGTTTCCCTAGGTAGAATATACCAACTATATAAATCATCACCAAAATTTGCTAGAAATTACCCCAGAGAGTATCCATTCTATATAAAGAAATAAAAGATTTATCTTAATATTATTTTGAAACCATATGTAAGTATATCATTGAAATGCAACTTCTAAAGGTGTGCTTCAAATCACCTCCATGCAATAGACATTCTAATCAGAGAATGTGAGTCACTATGTTTCCTTATTTAACAAAAGCAGAGTTGAGGTTATAATTTTATAAAACTACCTTTTCAGAGACAATCAAAGCCTGGTGTTTTTAAAACAGGAGAAAAAGTAGTTCAAAACAGATTGAAATTAAGCTGGATAGTAAAGTCTGCCTGGATATCTTTTCTTTTTTAAGCAAGAAAGGAAAAAATTGGTTCTGAACAAACACTGCCACTAGAATTACAAATATGAACACCTACACAGCTACAGGTCCACTAAGACCATACATACTGTTACTAGAAGTTGATCTCATTATATTTTACCATTTGTTTTGTAGAATTCCAGACACCACTGTATCCCATATAGCCTTATCCCAGTCTTTTCAGTTTTGTCTGCTGTAGTATTTTGCTGTTAGTTCTGTCAATTCAGCACAGACAACCTGCCAGATTCCAGCTCCCTGAGAATGTTACTCTGCACGATCACATTCCTAAAAAAAAGTGATGTTCTGGTCACACTTATTCTAAAGAAGACCAAAACTCTCATTTGTGTTTCATTCTGAAAGAGGAGTGCCTGAAACTATTTTAATAGTTTCTTATATCATAGCACGGTTTGGGTTAGAAGTGACCTTAAAACTCAGGTAGTTCCAAGCCCTCTGTCATGGGCAGGCACACCTTCCACTAGACCAGGTTGCTCAGAGTCCCATCCAACCTGGCCTTGAACACTTCCAGGGATGGAGCATCCACAGCTTCTCTGGGCAACCTGTTCCCAGTGCCTCACCACCCTCATAGTAAAGAATTTCTTCCTCACACTTAACCTAAACCTTCCCTCATTCAGCCATTCTCTCTTTCCCTATCACTGCATGCCCTTGAAAAAAGTCCCTCTCAAGCCTTTTTGTTTAGTTAAAAGAATGTGCAGATGTATAGAAATGAAAGCTTGATGGATGAAAGTATCAGTTCTGTGCTACCTGGGCTCTGCAGAAATCAGGGATGCAGCACATGCTCTGCTGTACCTTTATAGGACACACACATCCATGTTTTCTGTTTGAGAGCATCAGTGTACAACACTATCCAAAGACCATGAACAATTGGTATGGCACTCCTCTCCCACCACCCACCAGATGAGCAGGAATAAACAGATGTGGGGAAATTCACCCTGCTACTGAACTAGCAAGTGAAATAGCTAAGGAAAGGGTAACACACAGTGCCCATGCCTGTGGAACAATTTGTTGCAGGAATGGGTGCACCACAGCAGGAATGGCAATTACAGGAAACACACACTCACTGAAACAATCTGGGACTGCTATTCTGCATTATGGAGGCTTCATTCCCTGTGTTGTTAGTGAGGAAAGGAGCACTCCACTTGACATGTCATGAACAAGAGAACACAATATGAGCAAATAATGCCCTGTATGGCTTATAATTAGGTGCCCCTCTGAATGTTGTCAGTATTGCAAAAAAACTATTGAAAGAAAACACAGAATTAGTGGAGGTCATGAAATCACAGAGGGGTATGGATAAAATATGGGAAACTTGTATAACAACTAATGAAACCAGCCTTCAAAGGTAGAAAGGATAGTTGTGAAAGAAAACATAGCAACAAAGAAAAGAAAAAGCACAATGTAAGACCACAAATTCTAGCTGCTCCATAAAACTGCTGTAGCTAACTTTATCATGTTTACATGGGATGTTGGCTTGAGTTGAAAGGAAACATTCACTATACTATATATAGCTGGCAAGAAAAAAGGTTCTCTCCAAGGCTTCTGGGAGCATATGTTTTATGAATACATGGAATAAAAGTAGTGATTTGTACCAGTAGAATATATATCCTTCTAAAATGTGTCTGCATGGCTCAATCAGATTTCTTCATTTAAAAATATAATGCAATGTAATTTTATTCAACTTTTTAGAAGTGAAATACAACCCATGAATAAACTCTTTCAAATCTCTGCCAGGAGAGCAAATTCTCTAAATGTTATTCTGAAGCACCACATAATGACTCCCAGCATCTAAAACCCCAAACCACTTGTGAAAATTCAGCCTTTCAAAGTGCTCTAACTCTATTGCTTCCAGCTGCTTGCATCTGCCTAAATGTACTGAACCTTACGCACAAAGTCTGTAAATCAAAGGAGGAAAGTGGTGGGAAAGCGAGAGTAACAGAACTCTAAAAGACACAGACTGAAAAATAATTTGCTGTTATTAGGGTCTACTGAATTTGACATATTTTCAAAAACATCACCAGCACTGAAGTCGCTAGGCAGCTCTTTCCACAAAAGGAGCCATTTCAATCTTAGATACCTGATACTTCAAAGTAATTTCTCCTCTAGTACCTGTCCAATACCACAGTCAAGAATGCTTCTCAGAGAAATTTCATAATAAACATATATCCTTGTGTGTGATGTTTAAAATATCTTCATATACAGAGCATGACAGCTGGTCTCTCTCTTTTACAGTACGAAGACCATACTTTTTATAAAGGAATCTAAAATACTTAAATAGCTAGTTCCAGTAACCTGCACACTCCTCATGAGATGTAAAGGGCTCAGAAAAAAATTAATGTCAGTTTTTGGTAATTTTGAATACAAATAGCATAACAAATGGGTACAAGTTCTGATGCTTCATGATTTTAAGGGAAAAACAGACTGGCAAAAGCTCATGAATCTGGTAAAACATTTAACAAAGGTTTTTTAAAATGTTACAGCACTCTTGATTTTTTTTTTTTTCCTTTAAAGTACTTTTCTAACCTTCCAGCTTATTTGGAATGTCAGAAATCATGATGGCAGTATTTCTTTTTGAAGAAATGTATAACTGAGACAAAGCTCAAATGCAATCACTAATGTAGTCACCAGAACTGGACACTTTATCTTTTATCTCCAAAACATTTGTGTGTTCATCAACAGAGCTAAAGGACATTTGCTCCATGTGGTGATAATAGCAGTACCCTCATCCTTGGCCACTGAAGAAGAACCTTTCACACACACATTAGAGCTCAATATGCCTCTCCCTGCCACAAAATTGTACAGTCCTTTATGGATCCCTTTCCAGTTTTTCAATGGAACTTCATCTTGGCCTTCAGTTCAAAGAAGACTTCAATTACAGCAAATTGCAACACTGGAAACAGCTGTTGTAAATAAGCATCTTCATAGGTCTAATTTTCAAAAAAATCTTAATTGTACCCAAATTTGTAATTTTAATTGTATAACTGTATTCAGGTGGGAGGCATGTATGTCCATTATCAAGATAAATCATCCACATGGCCTAGTTTTCACTTTATGTTTAATTTCCCTGTATTTTGCCAAATTTGGCCCCATGCTTTAAAGTACAGCTGAACACAGGAAATAAAACTAGTTTCACTGAAACCAGAAAATTTGGTATAAAATTCAACTGGAATAAGATCTCAGTTTAAGGGCAGACCTTGAACTGAGAACAAATTAAAACCACCTAAAGATTTAAGAATAAACCAAGATGAGAACAAAACAGAATATGCTTAAAATGACCAACCTCATTTAAAAATATACCATAAGACTTTTCCAAACCTCACTGCTAGCTCCTGTGTCTCTATCTACAGTGTGTACACATGAGCACAGTATCCCTTTCAGATGCTCATCCCAGGTAGAAATTAGATCATTTCATGCACAAAAGGTGATTGGTGAGGTGAGGAGGTTTTATGGTGGGATTTTTAAAGAAGAATGAAGTGTCTTACACCCTGGTCACTCAAGCCTAGGGCTAAATCAAAGTTCTTTTGCTTGGGATAGGTGCAAAGGAGAAAATTCCAACTAAATATTCTCAAGAGGTAAAAATACACAAAAGTTTACTGGCAAACTAGAAAATTAAGGAACATTGGGAAAAGAGTAAATACTGCATAACATCACTTATCACAGCATAGACTTAGCCCACTGAACACAGAAAGACTTATAAACCATTCAGTGCTATATTCCATAAGAAGAAGAAGAGGAGGAGGAGGAGGAGAAGAAGAAAAAAGGCTTTCATTAGAAACTCTGAGAGTAATGCTGTTTCAAAAATTGACTTTCAGAGTTATTCCATTGAAATGGATGTCGTCCACTACACTATGCTAATAGAGGGAAGGATAAATATTTTCAGGGATCATTGACTGGTAGAAAACAGAGAAATCATTTCTCATGCTGGTAGAAGTATTCACAAGGAAAGCATCTGGAAAGGTGAAATGGATGATGGATGCAGTGTGTGCTACAATGGCTGGAAAAGAGAGACCTCCTCCAGGACTTGGCTGAGAAAGCGTGTGTTAGGATGAGAGCTCCTGGGACTATGCCAGCAAAGAAATGGTTTCTCCAAAGATATAATAGTTTAAACTACTGTTCAAGTGTACAAGACCAGGTTTGATGGGGTTCAGTGAGCAAGCTGGTTGGTGAGCAACCTCCCTGGATGAGCAGCCTGGTCTAGTTGAAGGTGTACCTAATCATGGCAGGTCCTGCCAACCAAACCATCCTGTGATTAT
Organism: Rhabdornis inornatus; assembly: GCA_013397075.1. NCBI lineage: Eukaryota > Metazoa > Chordata > Aves > Passeriformes > Rhabdornithidae > Rhabdornis > Rhabdornis inornatus. The sequence goes on from VWZS01003626.1 coordinate 403,185, forward strand.
ATGATTAAACATTTTACCTAATGCTGAACTGGAAGCATTAGTACTGTGTGTTACAAACATTGACTTAAATAACTAAATCAGCACTCAATTGGTTTTGGAAAAAGTTGATATACTTAAGCTTAAATATTTTTTCCTCTTATGCTCTCTGACCCTCATATTACTCAGTTACTTAGTAGATAGGGCATCCTTTTCTCCACTCCCTCTATTTTTTTTTTTAATGCCAAGTGAGACACATAAAAGGTGCACTGCACCTAGTCAGGTTATGTTTTACCCTTGGCTAACATTCAGAAAATGAAGAATTTCTGTCTAAAAGAAAAAAGACAAATGGCATCAAGCGAAGCCTAAAAGGTCATTGTGAAGCATGAAATCAGCTTCTTTTTCACACACCTTTAGCCATATCAATATCTGCAAAACTTGCTATTGCAAATGAAAAAATGAAGGATTAGAGCCACATGGTAGCCTATAACTAAATTCTTCTCTTGCAATCTGCTTCTCTGCTTGGGATCTCAGGCTTCAGGTGTGTGTGTGGGCAGCATAAACAAGTTCCTACAGGGTGGGAAAAGCCCACATTGCACTGCAGGGCGTGCTAAGAAACTGTTCTTTATTTTGCTTCAGATGTAAGGCAGATAAATATTTACAAGATTAACTTAGCAGAGTTAGCACAAGACTTGTGGAAATTTTGTAAATTTAAAGGTACAGTTGTCACTCTGGACAAAGAATTCCTCAAGTGCAGGGGAATTAAGAAAATCTTCTCACTCTCTATTAGCAGATTGCATGGTGTGCTCATTGCATCCTTGCTCTAAATTCCAGATTCACTCTGAGTTAAACTCCTGCTTTATTCAGACTTTATTCAGTCCCTAAAATCCTTTTCAACCATATACATATCCAGCCAAACATCTAATTATATTTTGCCATACAAAGCAGTATGAAATAAACACTCGCTTTAAATGTCATTATCTTAATTATGGTAATGGCTTCAGGAGAAACCCACAGAATTATGGCTGATGATATTAGTCTTCTCAGCCTTAGAAATTAATACATACCCAACAGCTACATAAATCTGATAATGACAAGATACAGCTGAGCAAAAAGGTATTGCTTTTATTTGGGTATTTGTTTTATTGCCCTTTTTTTAGAGTGTATGCTGCTAAAATCAGTGGATAAAGATGGAAGAAGATGCCCTGTTTTCAAGGGAATCAGAGTTCAGATTAGCTTTCCAAGTTTAGCCAAGAGAAGAAGAGTTCTCCCTTTTATCCTGATAATCCATTGATGTTGGTTTCCCTGCTAGTAACACACCCTCTGCCTGAGTGGGATGACTCTTTATGGAATGAGGCAGATTCCCAGGGATCAGAAATCCAGAGATACTCTCCAAGACCTCCCCAGCCTGTATGCAGTGGGCTGCCAGCATGAAAGATGATGGAAGAGGAAACAACAGAAGAGGGAGAGGATGGAAAAATTTGGCACAGTGATACACATAAAGGATCTATGACTAGAGGAAAACAAGGGAAAAGGATAATTAGGAATGCCTTTACTCTGTGTTGATGCTGTTGCTTTGCCACTAATTGGCCATTGTGTCATGCCTGTGAGAAATGTCACCTTGGGATAACAAAGCATAAACACCATGGATGATGCAACCACTCCTCATTTATTTTAGACTTCAGTCTAATACTTGTTTCTTTTCTTGTAAGAACTATGCCAGAATAAGCTGCAGAAATAGGTCTTAATGAATTAGCTTCAGCTCACTTAAAATTCAATAACAATTTCTTTGCAGCAGTGCTACAGGAACCACTCTTTGCATACTGTGTGCCACTGAGGAACATGGTCTGGACACCAGAGCATGTCCAGCCTGGTTGTCCCACACCTATGAGTAAATCTGATTTCCTCAGGATGCCTCAGAGGAAATGTATTGTTCATGCAAAACTCCCTGGAATGTGTGCTGTTATTAGGGAATTAATGCAGACATAGCTCTTTTGCTAGTAAAGGCCCTTGTTCATACTGTACAAATGGATGGCACTGTTGTCACACTTTAGAGAAAAATGTCAGTAGTTCTTATGCCATACAGTTTTCTGAATCTGAGAGGATCTGAGAGGATCACCCCTGTTCTGTAAACATCTTGATTTCAGTGTCACCTGCAACTGCTAAATGCCTGCTTAGCATTAAAAGGACACAATTGTTGCTAAATAAACCTAAAAATTGTTTTTTTGTTTACACAATGATGAGTCTCCACCAAACCCACATTACTTCCTTCTCTTCCCTCCAAGGACTTACACTGAAATTCAGAAAGCAGACAAGACTGTGCCTTATACAGTTAATGATGAGATTTGATACTTCCAGCATCAGAACCTGTTCTCAGAATGAAGAACAGCTGGTTATCCACAAGGTGTATTTTCTGGATTGCCAGGGATGTTACATACAGCACACTTCAGCAAAGCATAAGGAAATGCAGTCTTCTCACCATCTGGGAACATTGCCCTGATGTCACGTAAAAACAGGTTACACAAAAGGGATACTAAGGGCAAAGACTGTGATAATAATGGAGAGGGAGAAAACCCTTCAGTTACCAACAGCCTGTCTGGCCCTGACAACAGTTCCTGCTGCAGTTTGTCAGAGGTCACTGGAACAGCAAGGCTACTTAAGAAATATTGTGTGAACAAGAAAAAAAAATATAGCCCTGAATTTTACTGCTTCATTTTAAGAGACAACAGATGGATGAAAAGAGATGTCAACCAATTTGCAATTATTACGCCAAAGGATATTTTAAGAAAGGACTTCAAGCATTTAAGAAATCTTAACAAATGTTTTCAAGGAGAACAAGGGGAATAATTCGCAGGGTGTACAAAAGACCTCATCTAAGAATATAACTGAGAGGCTGGCCTAGCTGAGGAGGTGAATTCACAGTGTGGATTCATAAAGGAAAAAAGCCACAGAAGTGAATACATCCATCTGTTGTGCTAGAAAAATGCAATGAAAAAACCCAAAATATTTAAAAAAAAAAAAAAAATGTAGTGCAATGGCCAAGGCAAAAGAGAAGGATATGGCCCTTACAGTATCATCCCAAACAGGCAAGAAGAGGCCACAACTGAATTTGGGAAATCCAAAGAAAAAAAAACAGATAGCTGGAACCAAAATGTGAGATGATGCTTGGACCAGAGTTTCAGTTCTGTGGTTAGCCAAATAAAAAACCAGAAAAGGTTTATTTTAAAATAATCTTCTGGCCTCCGACACGTGAAAGTGAGGCCCTAGTGAAGGTCTATTGAAACAGCAGCAGCCACTCATTACAGGCTAAGAGTTTGCAATCCAGGGTGCAGTGACAAGTGAAGGAGACAGAGGGAATTATTTTGGGAAATGTGACTTCTTAAGAGCTGAGACAAGGAATGAAAAACTCATGCTTGGGTAGGAGAGTTCACCCTCACTTCTGTATGTGCTTTAAACAGGTTTCTGAACCCAACAGGTTCAGACCCAACCCCACTACAGTAGAAAACCACTTCTCCCTCTCCCTTCCAGACAGCCTTAAAGAACTAATTGGGCTGACAGCAATGGTGCAGCTTTCCAAATATGCAGAATTGTAATACTTGATATTGTTAGGAGAAATAGCTTTCTGAAAGAAACCCCCTTATTGCATTAAGCCTTAAGTGTTTCAATCATAAAGATGCACAAAGACTGTGAAGGGAGAGCAATGTATTTCAGGCAATTAGACATCAGATGACATAGCTGTCATTGCTCATTGACTGCCTTTGACAATATCTACTGCAAATGGCACAGATCCCTATAGAAATCTTTCAAAAGCTCACAGTATTTAATCTGCATGCATTTTAATTTGAAATAAAAGTGATATTTTCTTCAGACAGAATGAGAACGGGGTGAACAACCATGATTCAGACAGCTTTAAAGCACTCCAGGGTAAGGCTGTCAACAGGTGATACACCTTGTGCACACTCACAAGCCATGTACCTAGCTTGATTTTCAGAAGATTGAGTGGCAAATTCACAAATATGTTTCTAAAGGCATGAGAAGAAGGTGGTGTTTGATTCATTTGCCAAAGAATCCAAATATCTTGTTTAGCTCAGAGGTGGGAGGGGGGAAGGGGGGAAATATATAAAAAAAACAACCCCAAACCAACAAAAAACCCTTTCCAGGACATGTTTAGAACAAAAAATCCTGTCTGGCATATGTTATGGTGGAACAGAAACACACAGTGTCAACATGCAGGTTACAGAGATGACCCCACCACTGATTTTTGAGCAGTTTTGCCATGCTGGGGCAGAGCTCTGAGAAATCAGCTTTAAGCAAACAGCTAACAGGAGGGGAGGGTGGAACCAACAGGGAAAACTACCCTGCAGCACTTGATACTCAGGAAGTGGGTTTTCCAGGATAAAACAAGCCCTCATCTTCCTCCCACAGCAGTAGCCACAGTCCAGCCCTGTGGTGTTTCCAACACTGAGCACTGCCTTGGGCACTCAGCCACGGTCCCACTTCCAGCCCAGTCAGCCCCCGTGCCTGCAGAAATCACCTGCCACTGTTTTAAAGAGGGGTGGACTAACTGGGATGCACTGACTGTGTTCCACTTCTGTGTCGATCCAGGTTTCACTTTATCCAGGCTACCCCATCCTGCTGCCCTCTGAGAGCACAGGGTTGATTGCCTTAGGTGGATTCTCCCCACAGCTCGCAGCTTTGACACCAAAGAGGATGTGGCTCTGCCATACTGAGATATTCCTCCCCCACCATTAGCTGCACTTGCCCTGCTTTTTGTAACAAATTCCAGATGAATTCCAAATTACACATTAAGCAAAGACACAATTTATGCAAATCATTGTTTTTATTCCAGGTGTGTCTCCTCTAGGAAAGGAGATTCCTCGCTTCTGAACAAGGGATTAAGTGAATACTGACAGCATTACATTATGATAGTGAACAACATGCATCAACATGCAAAAAATCAAGCAGGTATTGTAGTACTGATTGGCATCAAATTTCCATCTGGAATCAACAGTGCACTGCAAGATGAACCAAGGGAACCACGTAGTTTTCATAAATAGGGGAATTTTTTTGGTGGTAGACTAGAAGTTAAATTAAAGGATTAAATTATATGAGCAGGTTGTTCATGTAACAGCCCAGGTGTGAAATTTTTGCAGACTCCACTTCCAGCCCAAGCAGAACACTCATTTAGAACAGAAAAACACTGCAGAAAGGAATGCAGGCTGAAGAGCAGAATCACAGGCACAGCAGAACTCTTTGGGACTGGCTTTTGTCTTAGGTAAAGGTTCTGCTTTTTCAACAATTTTCAGTTCACCCCTCTATGCTATGTTTCTCAGCAGCAGAAGCCTCAAGATTTTTCCTCTGGAGAAATCTTGCACAGATTGCTTGAACCAGTCCAGCCACAGGCTGAGCAATCTGTTCTGGGTTTTTGTTTTGTTTTGCTTTTTCTTTCTTGGCTTTACCGCAATGAGCTCTTCAAAGGTACCACAAGCTGTTCCTTTCTCTACCAGAAAACAAAAAAAATTAGCTTTTATTTTAATGTTTTCTACCAAGAAGTATATGCTCTAAGTGGATGTTTAGCTGAGCAGAAATCCAATAGCAAACATAAATTGCTACCAGCATTTTGACCATTTATCATTTTTGACACAAGACCTTCCACAGGTTACAGCCATACAGGAGTTTAATTCTGATAATAAATTGCAAAGTGAATTTCTGTAAGCATCTTTTCCTCTGTTATAGACCTCAGACATTTTAGCAGTTTTAGGAACTTGTACCAGGTATCTGCATACAGTCCAATGACAAATATGCTTAGCTCATGTAATTTCTTAGATTTGCCAGCCAACAGAGTTAGTTTCTTGGTACTTTAAAGAGGTCAGCAAAGAGGTTTGCCCTCCTGTAGCACTCAAAACCACCAAACCATTGTATTACACGGGGTGCAGAGAACTTTCCATTCATTTACATAAGAGAGACATAGAAGACAAAAACAGCCTCAGAGACTTCTAGAAAAGAAGACCTGAAAGTCAATGCATCCCAGCTTGCTAATGGATGTGTGACTCAACACTGTTGAAGGAGAAAAGGATTTTGACCCCCTTTGGTTTGACCAAGTCTAAATGATTTCCCCATTTTAAAGACAAGCATTATTATCTCAATTACAAACCCCCAAAAATTTGAGAGACAGCCAGAAAGGACCCAAACCTGCTGGTGTCACTGCCCCTCATCTTGATCAGGAACCTTTTCTTGTCACCATCTGCATTTCTCAGGACTGAGCTCCTAACACAGTCACAGAATCTTGTTTCATGCCACTAAAAGGTATATTCTTGTTTTCAGGGGCTAATTTTTCTTATAGGAATTAAGGATGAAAAATTAGGTAGCAAGAGAAAAAATTTATAAGTATATTTATAAGGATAGATGGCTTGTTCCTAATCCCAAGTAGGATAATCTAACATTTATCTGTTGTTTTCCAGAGAATCGTAGAATGGTTTTGGTTTGAATTGACCTTAGAGATTATCTTGTTCCAGCCACCCTGCCATGGGCAGGGGCATCTTCCAGCAAACCTGGTTGCTTAAAGCCCTGGCCTACAGTTTTTAATGTAGAATCACAGAGAAAAAAAGAACTGTCTTGACTAAATTACATTAATTTTAGATAACAATGTGCCAAAAACAACAGTCTTTTAAAATTCCTTGTATGCTTATTGATATGTGCTTCCCATGCTGTATGTTGAAAATGGAACATTACTCTTCACAAGACAAAATTTCTTTCCCTCCTGTAAGAGGGAAGGGCCAGTGATTGACCATCACTCCAGATCAGAAGGATAAATTAGAAAGCTTATTTATACAAAAGGGTTTTCTTGGTGGGATTTTTTTGGTGGCCTATTTTTTGGTTGTGGGATGTTTGGGGAGTTTTTTTGGTGTGCATTTTGCTTGTTTGTTTGTGTTTGTTTGATTGGTTTGGGGTTTTTTGTATGTGTATGTTGGGGTTTTTGTTTGTTTGTTTTCTCCTTGAGGCAGAAAAAGGATATGCCCTTAATGGAAATGAAATGAAAGTGAACATGAATTTAACAATGAGAAAGAGCAGAGGGAGAAATTCACATAATTCAAAACTCATTTTGTGGTCTCTGAAACATTTGGAAAATGTTTTATCTACATTACAGAACTTCAAGTTGTACTAAGTTCCCCTAACCCTAAGTTCAATTGTTAGCTCACTAAACATTTTCCCAGAAAGAATATGAATTAAACCTTATAGGAAAAATTCCACTAAATACAGCCTAGAGGAAGAAGGTGCAACTCTTAGAGATGTGCCTGGCTCTAGTTCAACTCAATGGTGGTAAATTACATCCCCAACATTCACACTGTTAGCATTAGAGTAAATTATGAGCGGATTCTATGAAACACAAAATGTTATGCTGATGTGAAAATATGATAAGAGAAGGGAGAGCTGGGAGTGGAGAAAGAATGATGAGAAAATCTGAGTAAGCGTGGCAGAGTAATGTGATGTATATGAACAAACAACACCCGCGTGAGTTATAGGCTCCATTAATTCTTTTCCTCCCTATATTTACTTTTTTGCCTAGAGGGAATGTAACATAAAGTAGAATTCCTTGTTTCAGATTATGCTTCTACTATCCAAAAAAAAATTTCCAGAACCAACATGAGTGTGGAGACTTCAGTAATTGGATCCATACATCACAACAGGTTGTCAAAACAAACTTTGATTCTGCTTTGCAGAGCTGGTTGTTTCAGAAGTGAAGACCTAGGAAGACACTGATGCTAAACAGTGCTGAATGCCCCCTGCAAGGTGCTAAGTGCCTCGAATGTCCATTTAATAAGTGCGAATTGAGAGCAGCCAGCAATTCACAAGAGATGCTAAAATGCTCTGCAACACAGAGCTACAGATATGTCAGATCCTTTTTCCTGATGGCTTTTTTTTTTTTTTCTCTTTTTAACAAGGTCTGCGTGATGCCACTTTCATCCGTGTTTCTTAGAGGTGAAGACAGCAATGGAAAAGTGCTTGTGTGCAGCACTTTCCCATCTTGCAGGCCGTCGTGCTTTTGTTCTCACTGGCACATGCTGGTGTGCAGGAGCAGTGCTGCCCTGTCTTCACCACGGATTCACTCCAAGGGAAGTGCCAAGCTGCAATTGCAGCCAGAGCAAGGCTGGGAACCTCTGAAATCCCCAGAACAGGATTTGGTCTTTAGAGGAGCGAGGGCAGAAGTCAAGGGCACCCTCTGCACTGCAAATGGCACCTGTGACAAACACTCTGCTTCTCCCTGCACAAGCAGGGAGTGGTGATGACCTGCTGCATCCACCCATCAGTGCCAGGCTGAGAGACACTTCTTTTGAACACATCTGGGACACATCCACCCTGTTTATACCATGGCAAACAGCATGGGAAGGATGATCTGCATTAAAACCCAGCTATCCAGGCACATCCTACGTGGGACTAAGTTCCTGTTGTGACATAGGACAATTTAAATTGCTGGGTGGTGCTTCCTTACCTGTCTAAACATACAAATCAGCAAACAAATAAATTTACTATAATCTGACAGAAATGGCAGGCTATGATGGAGTGGGGGATTTTTCCAAGGAAATGCAGAAACAGACATTGGCTGTGGTAGATGGCACAACACAAGTAACTTTCATCTTGTATTATCACATCTTGTCACATTAACAGAAGTACTTCTTTCAATTCCCAAGGTTTGGAGCAGCCAAAGAGGAACTTGCAGCTCATCTAAAACCCTGAAGCAGTCTGAGTAGCTTTAGAGCAGGCACAGTATTTTCACAAAGCAAGTACAAGTGCTTGCTGTGAAAAGAAAAAATACTGTCATGACTGATCAGATGTTTAATTGCTCTGTTCAGTAAAAGAGCATTTGTCTGACATACCAAACATCAGGCATAAAGCAAAGAAGAGATTTTGTGAAACGAGGGATAGGCACAAAAACTACTTCAACATTTATAAATGGACTTTGAACAATTTCTTGCTCACTGCTATTATAACAATCAATTAGACATTTCCTGTAGGATGCTACAATACACAAAACAAACACAACAGCAGTCAGGTTCACTAAAAGAAACAGACCTTTGAAAAAAAGAAGTCACACAATCTGTTCCCTGAAAACAGAGGGGGAGGAGGGAGAAGGAATAGAAAGGAAAGAGGGAGAAGAGAATGATCTCCCTTTAGTGTGACATTTTATTTACATAAAGTTATATCTAAGGAAAATGTAGGATGGTATGACTTCAGCCTGTGATTCCAAATCATAGGCTTCCTGATGTAAAGTGATGGGGCGTTGAAAACATCCCTTTCTAAAGTATTGATTCTAATTAATTTAGTGCTTGCTGATACAAAGCTTTCTTAAATCTCTTCCCCTTTCAAACATCTGTCAAGGAACAAAAATCTGTTCTTAGGCTTTTGTTCCTCTAGAAACATCTGACTTTGAGTAGAAAATTGGTTAGACAAGTGCAAAAAATAATTGGGACCTGAGTGATCTCTGTTGGCATGAACAGCCCAAACCACAACCCAGCCATTAATAATGTAAACTGCAAGGCTCTGGGAGGCCAAGAGCAACTCCTAGGAAATGTCTGGGTGTACAATCATGACCATTTTGGAGACAAGTACCATCAGGAACATCTGCATTCAGGAGGGGTACAAGCAGCAAGGCTGCCTGAGTCTGCTTGAGTTTGCAAGTGACATTAGGCAAGTGCAAACTTGCAAAGAGGAAGGATGGTGCAGAGAGAAGCTGAACAGAATCTGATGGGAATGGATTTATAGTGCTTGACTGTCACATTCAAACAACATGCCAGAAAAAGGATTTGTTAAAACAAAGACTTTGAACATTCATTGGGGGGGACTGAAACTAGATTATTTTCCATAGCAGAATCAGATTCTGTGATAACGAGATTTTAAATAGCCAGAATGTAATTGCCTACAATACATCAACCCTAACAGTCTACCTACTGTAATAATGCTAAAATTAAAAGTCCTAAGGTGCTTCTAAGAAAATTTACCTACTAAAATCTGATTCTCTTTACGTTAGAATTCTGTACCTGACATCACACCTGTAAAGGTGATTACACCTGTAACAAATACACCTTGGACCCTTGGGAATGGTCCATGGACCCTTGGAAAGGCACAAGCAGCTCTGCAGCACCAGAGCACGACCTGGCTGTGTTCCTCCTTTCTCTCCCACAGCTAAGAGAGGAGAGGCACAGGTCTCTAAACCTACACTATCAAAATAAATTAAAGCTCTAGAGGGCAATTCAACAGCCTGATTCTGGCCAAACAGTTGGAGACAGATAATGGAAAAAAAAGACCCGGAGCTTATTGCCTGATTTTCTCCACTAACCCAAAGCAGTATGGGGAAAGTTCTGATAAATAAAAAGGAGAGAGAAACAATCTAGCTGCATGGGTTTAATAAAAATTGCATTTTGCAAAGCGCTCAGTCTGCTTTACACAGGCCTCGAGCCCTAGGAGCTGAAGAAACAGGTAGGATTTTTAGGAGTAAACACAGCACAGTGTTGTGGAAGATGAGGAGGTGTTGTGCAAACCTGATGGCATTACCTATGGTTTTAAGGATAATTATTAAGCAACTACCTAAACAGTGGATTATATTCTGTCTCAGTCACAATGTAGCACAAGAAAGAAAGTCTCTCTCAGGCTCCAGGGATGAACTAATAAATACAAAAGCACAAGTCCCATTTTTTCCTCTGTGATTTATTTTTAATTTTTTTTTTTTAATCTTTTTATTTTTAACCATGAAGGCAGGCTATCTCCAGATATGTGAAAAGAAAATCCAGGTATAAGATACACTGAATGCAGGATGAATACCAGGAACCCTCCACATTCTAAGTCTGCTTATGATAAGCATCATAAGAAAAAAGCTTTTAAAGCAATTTCTCCCATACCCAAATCAATCAGAGACTGCATTTAATATTACGGGGCAAGTGTCCTCATATCAGTGTGGCAGATGTGACTATACATGTACACCAGAAATGCAGACAATTCTACATATTGGTACAGTATTATTGAGATCACACTGTTAATCAGTGATTCAAGAGCACAGCAGAGGTTAGGAAGCAAATCCTGACCTAGAGAGGCTACTGACACCACTCCCATTGGAGACAAAAGAGCTGGAGTCGGCCTACAATCCCTGCTGCAAAGAGTTTTTGAATTTAAATTCTAGCAACAGCAGAGATAGAGCAGCATAACAACGGTGGGACAGTCAGATAAGTTGAATGCAACTGCATAAACCATGGGAATTTGAAGAGACTGAATCAGCAATTTTCAGAGTACTAACATTGTATAAATCTTCCAGGTGAGTCAAGCTCAATGGGTGTTTTACACCCTAAGCAAAGAAAGATAAGCAAAGGATTATGATGATATCAGAGATCTTCAATTCACTTTAGTTCGTTGTTAGAGAAGGTTAAAGAAAGAGTTCAATTACGTTGCAACATTCAAGTTAACATGGAGATAACAATGAGCAGGTACTTGGTACCTGATAAGCTGAACAAAAGAAAAATGAATATTTGCAAGGCAAAAAAAAAAAAGATTTGGTAAAACATAATTAATCTAGAATACCCATGCAAGTGTAGTGACATTTTATAAGCTCGATCATTAGAATTGCCATTAGAAGCATTCTTTTTAAAAGAATTTACTCCCCTGGGATTTCTAGACTCACACATTCCTTATTCTCCCTTTCCCTTAAAGGAACGTGAGATTTTTTCACAAATTTCAATCTCCTCAGTAATGAGAATTTAATTATTTATTATTATTATGCTCTAATAAAGGATAGTGGAGAATCTAACATAGAAGATAACTGATAAATTCCTTTTCATGTTACCTGTCAGTCTTTTCACTCTGTTTGGTAAAAAATAAGAAAATATAACTAATTCTCACAATATGCATATAAATATACATATAATATGCATACAAATGACATATTGCCTACAGCAGATAAAGAAATAATTTATTGCTGGTGTTCATATTTCTCTGATAATGCAAAAGGCAAATGTCTCTCTTCAGAATAGCCACGCAGCAGCAAAACAGTAATCACTATTATTTAGCCCAAAAAATAGAAATACCTCTTACATTGATTTACATTGTTCCCAGTGAATAGTAGTTTCACTCCTCAAATAAGTGCAGGAGTGGGTCACATTGTTCTGGGTATTTAAAGAAATGTATGTCATGTGCAAACAAACGCACTGTCGATAAATATAGCTGCACAGGAAAGGGTGTTTCTAGGAAAATTTATAACTTGTATAACTTGTATAACTGTCTCTGCCATTGTAAACCTGAATCAGGGAGATAATACTGATCACTCAGGACAATCTATGCTTTTTAGCAGAGGGGAATGCTACAAAACCAGCATAGCAGTCTACAATCTCCCAACAAAGCTCTATCACTTGGGTTCTTGCAAAGTTCAATGTATTTCCACAGTTACAAGGTGTTGGCTTCTTAAAATTGGGTGCTCTTATCAGGTGACCTAAAGCTCAGTTGGGTGGAGCTGGAGAGCAGGAAACTCTGCCAAGTACTGGGTAATTATCAAAGAGAAAGCCTTGTGTGTTCTGTTTATAGTGACTAATATTCATAATTTCCTGCACAGACTTTTCTTACCAATCTCCAGCATTCACTTAAAACAGTCCCACCCCTCTTCTTAAAAAGCAGACAATAAAATTCTAGTGTCAGAGCCATCACCCAACACATTTGTTAAAACAGCAATTTCAGGAGCTGCTGTCCAAATCACACTTCCTGAAACGTCAGGATTTTCTACATACTTTGGATCTTGGTGTCCTGCCTTGCAAAAACCCAGTGTCTCAAGAGTCTCTGACCACTTACCAGCCATTAAAACCTCCACTTCTCTGTGCTTCACCTTTATTTGCTAATTTTCAGAGTAGAGCAGTAAGAATAGAATATCAATCACATTCAGCTTTGCTTCCCTTCATCAGCAATGGAAAACCAGGTAATTAAAAGAAGGTCACTCCTACATGGCTTGACTTTGGAAAAATTTCCTCAAGGGCAGTAGCCCCATACTGATGTGTGAAATATCTTCAATATTAAGGATCACTCCTGAATAAATACCTGGAAAACTATTCCAGCTCAGGTGATATCATATGCAGCTGAAATTCATTTGATATTAGCTTCTCAGTTCTTGGTGCTGCTAAGGGTGCCCATGACAGGAGCTGCTGAGCTAACCCTGCACACAAAATTAACTGATAATTCCAAACACTGGGACGATAGAGAGCTAATTGCAAAGTCCCCTAGCATTAAATAATTCCCATCTGTCTTCAAAAGCATAGTATCAATCATAGCAATTGCTGCACTGGCCTTACTTTTCTGGCATTCTCCAAAGAGGAAATGGGAAAGGTGCAGAACGTATAAATCATTTTGATATAAAAAGAAAGTACTTAGGCAGCCATGTAATGAAACCCCAGCACTGTCATCTATGTTAAAGGCCCTGAAAAGTTTTGTAAGGTCCTGAGTGTATAAACAGCATAGAGTAACAGAAATGTGGTTTACAGCTTCACAGAGCAGTATGAAAGTCTATCTTAAACCAGCACACAAGCTAAAATCTAAATGAACCCATAAAGCAGTTACCAAAGGAAGGTAAGGACTAAGCTGTGTGTCTTATTCTGAAGACAGAATCCTTATTCTTTGGATCTTACATTTTAGTAGCAAATATTGGATTGCCATTTAGATTAGCCATTTGCAATTATTTCTATATTTTGAAAAATGCCTGGGTTATATTCAAACTATGCTTCTTGCTTTCCCAGTTGTTAGAAAGCAGAAACTCAAGCATTCAGTGGGGCTCAGAATCTGAAGGTGATGCTATCTCACACAGTACAGGTCTGCAGGTTAGCATTAATCATGGAAACCATACAGAACAGTTATCAGATAAAGAACAAGATGGCTTGTGACTGGTTCAGAACAGAAGCATGCTTTTCTCTGCTAATAAAATGAGGTAAAATAAAATAAAAACCAGGTAGGGCTGGCTTTAAAAATGAACAGGTTTTCTCCATCCTTCTCAACATATGCCATCCTGGACAACCTCTGTGTCATTCCAGCAAATGCTTGCTGTGGATTCTGCAATGCACAGTCTGTGTCTACCATTGCATCCTGATTTTTTGTGTGTTTGTGGTTTCTAAACTCATATTTTGCTAGAACCAGCCACTCTTAATGTGAACTTAGAGATGGCAGATACACTAAAATGCACATGCCCTTGAAGAAAAAATATTAGGTTTTGTTTGAGACTTTAAGAACTGATGTCAAATAAGATTCTGAAGACATCTGCAGATTTGATATTCTCTTCCATTTGCAGCTCCTGTGCTATGCCTGTCCACAGGAATTGAAGGAATAGCATCCTCAACTGCCCACACTGGTGGTTTATTCCTGTATGCATCAAGGTGGATATATGGAGGCAGGGTGAAACTAAATGATCTTTAAGGTCCCTTCTAACTAAAACCATTCTATGATAATGAGATCTATTCAGATATTGGCAGCTCTGATGCCCTCAGTATAATGGTTTGATATTTGCCAATAAAATTAAAATACAAGTTTGCATATTAGTAATAAAGTAATGTAAAATAATATTTGGATGTTGGCTTGTAGACCCCTTGGAAAATTCCTTAGTCAAAATATGAGGCAGAACAATAGACAATTTCAATAAGCATGAGCATATGGAGAAGAACATTTTAAAAGATAAAAGAATTTGACTTCACATAAAATTATCATGATACTAAGCACTGATTAGTTTTTTAAATTTAATTTAATGATCCTGATTTCTAATATACTTTCCATCAGCCTGATAAATATTCATGTTACTTTAGTGCTGTCACACAGAAGAGCAAACAAGAGAGACAGCTCACCAAGATGTAAAGTCTGAGCATTAAATATATGCAATAAAGAAAAGGCATTCAACCATGACTGTGTAACTCTGAGCTCTGTTTAGTGTGGTTTAAGAAGAGACAGGCAAAGAGAGAAGGATATTTAATAACAGCATTAACAAGGGCTACCATTTTATCTCTATTTTCTGCAACTTAGCCAATTACATATTTTAGAAGTATGAAATATTCCTCTGTTTAAGCTGTGGACATCAGCAAAGTGCTTATAAACATGCAGATTACTCACATTAGCTTGTAAAACTTATAATTTCATCAGCCCTTCTGAAATTATAGATATTTTTATGTACCTACTATTCTCTCCTGATTCCCCAGTGCAGGATTTTCAGTGACTGACTTTAGCATATTCAAGTATACTTTCATAGTGTACTAAGTGCATTTCCCTAGCTTTTCAGGGACTGCTTTTCTCCTTTGTCAGACAAATGAAAATAGATTTAAATTAAATAGATTTAGATTTCTGCTACTGACCCAATGTTGGCATTCTACTGAGACAATCTGATTCAGTTGATACAAACCAAAATAATACCAGTAATGAGGGATCAAAAATTAAATTAAATTTGACTACTAGAATATCTTGAGTTGAAAAGGACCCACAAAGATCATTAAATCCAACTCTTAGCCCTGCACAGAACCATCCCAAAATCACACCATGTGCCTGAGATTGTTGTCCAAACGCTTCTTGAACTCTGTCAGGCTTGGTGCTGTGACTGGTGTCCTGGGGAGCCTGTTCCTGTGCCTAGCCACCCTCTGGGTGAAAAACCTTTTCCTGATATCCAACCTAAACCTCCCATGACACAACTCCATGTTGTTCCCAGCCCCCTGTCACTAGCGACCAAAGGGAAGAAACAGAAGGTGCTGGCCCTTCTGTTTCCTCTTCTGTGGAAGCTGTAGACCAAGACAAGCAACCCCGTAACAGGGCCCACATGACACTAAGTTTGGGTAGACAGATCCCAAAGACCTGTGGGATAAATAACACAGGAAGTCCCACTTTTGAATATCCAGCATTAAGTTATGAAAGTCTCCAAATCCATGACACAAAGACCGACTGAAATAAATTTAATCTACGAAATCACATTAGTCAAAAAATGTTTTCG
This sequence comes from Rhabdornis inornatus, assembly GCA_013397075.1. Lineage (NCBI taxonomy): Eukaryota > Metazoa > Chordata > Aves > Passeriformes > Rhabdornithidae > Rhabdornis > Rhabdornis inornatus. The sequence goes on from VWZS01003626.1 coordinate 419,140, forward strand.
TAGATTAACAGTGCCATAGAGGGATAAAACATATATTAGGAATTATTTGTGTCTTTTCACCTTCATTTCTAATAACTGAAGCTATCACAAGCTCCATATCATATGCTTCAGGTAATTTGATCATATATCTATACCAGATCAGATAAAATCTGTACCTCTATTTGATACAGTAATGCACAGATCTAATATTTACAAGCATAAAATCGCGGTCTAAATTTAGTTGCAATTGCTATTCACTCTTTAAGTCTAGTTACAATTGTTATTTGTCCAGACAGCAATTTCTCTTGCTTTTCCTTATTCCTTTAAAACCTCACAGATAATTCCCATCCACATAACCAGCAATGATCCTGATCTCCATCAAATCCCCATGTAATTGGGGTGTACATGGTCTATCTCAGGAAGGTTTAGTGTCAGGTAGTCCTTCAGTATGAGCCACCAAGATGCTCAGAGGGCTGGAGCACCCCTCCTTATGAAGACAGGCTGAGAGAGCTGGGGATGAGCCTGGAGAAGAGAAACCTCCAAGGAGAGCTCCTTAACAGCCTTCCAGTACTAAAGGGGCTTATAAAAAGGAGGGAGAGTGACTTTTTACAGGAGCAGACAGCAATAGGACAAAGGGGAACAGTTTTAACCTAAAGGAGGAGAGATTTAGATTACATGTTACCAAAAAATACTGTGAGGATGATGAGGTACTGGAGCAGTTGCCCAGAGAAGCTGTGGATGAGCCATCCCTGGAAGTGTTCAGACCCTCGTCTAATGTCCCTGCCCATGCCAGGGGGTCATGGTCCCTTCCAATCCAAACCATTCTATGATCCTGTGATTCTGTGACTATGGAGAGATAGGTCTGAATAGAATCTCTGTTCTAAACACTCAGGCTCAGGGTGACTGAATTAAATGCACAAAAGTACACAGGGCAAATAGGCATTTATGGTAATTTTTAGTCATGTGACTCACAGCACGTCTTTCAAAGGCATAGAATAAAAATAGCTCACTTGAGAGAGACTTCCTAAAGAATAAGGAAAAACTTTTGTTATTAAATAAAACTCTAGTCTACACAGCTTTTGTTATACCTTTCAAAAATGTAAATTTTCTGTGAGTGTACTGCATCAGTACTGAAAATGGTACTGGCCTTCTCTGCCAGTATTAAAGGCACCACAGTAACTGCTGTATCTATCTAAGATAAACATAAGAATAGTCCTCAATTTTCATTGCCTCTTACTCACACTCACTTTTAAATTTGGCTTGTGATCACAGCATTGCTAACTACCCTTTCCACTACTGCTGGGATCTTTTACTATGGATTCTTTTATTTTCATTCTTATTTCCCTTATGAAATTTAAAATTTTGAGACTTACGAGTCTTAAAAAGAAGCAGTCCTGATCCTGGAATTGTCAGATCGAGATGAACAGAAGTGTTAATACACTTGCAGTCACATTTCAGTGTGTACATGGCATTGGGTTGTGATGATTTCACTAGCATTTGACTGGTCAGGAAAGAAACCAGCCAGGAGTCAAATGTCAGAGGTGAAAGAGAGCAGCAGGAGCTGTCTAACTTCCCTTAAGAAAAGCACCAGAGAACTGAGTTTTTCTGGAGTTCTGGAGTACATACTGAGCCCTTCCCAGCCCTGCAATGCAGAAAGCTTGTGCCAAGTTATGGACATGTAATAGACAATCTAGCTTGACATTTAATCCCATATGAGGGACTTGTGTAAGCCTTCACCTGAGCAGCCACACCAATGGTCTCAGAACAGCTGGCTGCAGTCTGGCTCATGTTTCCACAAACCACAGAAACAAGAGCAAAGCTCATTCCATTTGTACTGTGGGGTCACTGGCATCTGGCAGATGTTAGACTAAGCATTATTGATCAAACACAAGGAAAGTGGTAGAACACAAGGATGATGAAACACTTCTTGGCAAATTGACAAATGCACTGCTTCTTTGAGTTGGGTTTTTCATCCATACATGATATCTACACACACCAATACCTGGAGACAGGATGGCAATGTAAGGAATAATACCAAGATTTTTTGCCTGATCTTTCTTCTTTAAAAAACCATATCAAACATACTAGAGAGCCTGACTGCATTAGAAGTCTTCAAATTCCTACCATATAGAGCCTTTTGCACCATCTCTCACTTTTTATCCATTACTTTAGGTCATTTAAAACCCATATTTAAAATACTCTGAAAGAGACAATCCGCATTTCAGTTGTACAACTGAACGTGTTGTTACTTGAAGAATGTTTGCCTACTTATATTGTTCATATTTATATCAGCAGTGAGAAACAACCAGCATCAAGAGTTTATTTTAAGATTTACATGTTTGGTGTTAAATGATGCTGGGTTAAAAAAGTAAGAAAGTTATGGAAGAGGTTTAGAAAATATGTGTTAGCAATTATTAGGCAAACAACTTCTGTTTACTGTAGTACCTCTGGTAATAATCAGGAATAGGAAAAAACCTCCTGAAACCATGAAGAGTCACGAAATTGTCCTTGTGCCATAAATCCCCATTCTTAAGTTTTTTAATTGCCAGCTTTACTAAGTGGAAGATACATTATTTTTTCCCTCTGCAGGATTGGAGAACAATATGAAAATACTTACGATCTGTGGGTTTCTTACCCATATTCTTTTGTTGTGCCTTAAAACATCAGCTTATACCAAGTGGCTGTTGCTTAAAACTAAATTACTGTGTGTCACAACAATTTCGCGTTTCTTGCTGCAGGCTAGAAAGTCAGATCTTGTTTCTGTAAACATACAGATGTACTGAAAAATATTTAGATACATCAGAATCATTAAAACTAAGGTTTGAAAAAATAAGGGGCATTCACCATTTCATGAATCTTCATTGGTTTGGGATCTACAAGGGAAGAATTACCTAAGATTCATTTTGTATGTGTTGTAATGCTTTAAAGACCGATGGGATTTATGCAAGTCTGAGAACTTTATATGCTGCAAGGCACTGCTCAATTCTTATGTAGTCATGGAATCTGAACTATCTTACATTTGCAGAAATGGTCAGAGAGATTTTTAAATTTTGTCATGTATCTCCATTGAACAAGATTGACAGCTTCACACAAGCTTTTATTGCAAAGAACACGATTACAGGGATATTTTTAACTCAAAATTTCACTACCATGCCAAAAGTTCTCACAGCACTACGTTAGCCCTGTGATCTTTAAGATATGCACATATTTCTATACTACTGTTCCCCAAGTGTAGCTTTAAGTCACTTTACCTCCCACAGAGTTACAGTCATGCAGGTGATTTCATGAAGCCCTGGTAGGTACAGCAAGGCTTCAGCACCTGAGGGTCAGCCTGCCCCTCTGTTCCCCTTGGTACTCGGATATTTGGGTTATAAATGAAATCCTCTGGCCTTCAGTGGGGTCTAAGCATGATCCCTGCACTGCCTTCCAGGATGGCAGCAGTAGACAGGGCTCCTGAGCCCTGGTCCTTGATAGCAAAGAGATAATGATGCTGCTACACAGAATCATAAAGGTTGGAAAAGACCTCGAAGATCATTGGGTCCAAATATCAACAAACAGCTGAAGGAGCACAACTATTTCTGTAAACCTGACTGGAGAAGAGTGGGAAGGTTTCCTTCTCTGCTTCATTGAGAGCAAGTTGCACTTTTGTTCCTCCACCTGACTTGACACGACAGAGAAGGTGTTATGAGAGAAACAGCACATGCAAAGTGATTTCTGTCAATAAAGGAGAAGCAGCAGACACTTGCTGAAGGAAAGTGCTTTTCTTCTCAGCAATGAAAATGATGACAGAACTAGCACAACTTAGCTTGGCAGCTTCTCTAGAATAGCTTCAGGAGTCCTGCTGCCACAGAAATCAGGGCACAAATCAATCTTGTGAATGGCAGGACAAAAGTCCTATCAGGAGATGTAGTAAACAGCAGCTGTAAATATTAGAGATGTTCTTTCTAACACAGTGAAGCTTAAAACAAGCCTATATTATCAATTTGCCTGAAGAGACCCAGCATGGGAGAACTGGGTGGCGTTGTCTCAGTGCATGAGATGATGATAAGGTGCAAAGTCAGCATGGACAGCAGTATTTCAAAATAAAAGGACAACTTAGTTCCCTTGTTAAGTGGATAGGGAGATAAGGGATGTTGTGCTAGTCCCACAGGGAACTCAAGACCCTCTGTGATGCCCTTTCCTTTTCCTACAGGAGAGACTGGTGGAACCACGTGCACTGGCACAGGGACACAGGACACTTCACTGCAGATCCCATATCCCTCCCTGACCTTATTGAGGCTGCTAAACTGTCACAGATGCAGCAGGACAAAAAGAATAAGTTTCACCCTTTCCTCACCCTATTTTTTAGCTTTCTTAAGAAGGGAAACTTCCAGGACAGAGTTTATGCTATCAAGGGTGTCTATGCAGCAGCTGATGCTTTTGGTACTACTGTAAACTAAATAATTAAAAACTTCATATATGTGCTCCTCAAAATCCTATAGTCTAGCTTGTTGATTTGGTCTGAGGATCCAAATCCATTACAAAACTTCCTCTCCTTTTGCCTTCCAATAACCCATTTAATATTAGTCACAATCTATCTTTTACTGTAAAAAAAACCCCAGAAAACTGTGTCATGGATTCAACCAAAAACCACATTTTAATATGTATCATAAATTTTCTAATCCCTCTCCCCCAACCCCCATTAAATTATTCTCTGGATAATGAATCAGATATCCTTTTATTAGCATATTTCATTTCTCGGCCTTTCAATACATAGAAATAATATTTTCTAGCAAAAGACAGCTCTTAGACAATGAAAAGACATTAAATTGTAGATTTAAAAACTCCCTTTTTACTGAAAGTCCATATATATATATTAAGAGGCTAATAGAACAATTGTGCTGCCTCAAGATTCATTAACTGCTCATCTCATGCACAGACAGGCAAGAGAGAAAACAAGGAAGGGAACCTTTTGAATATTGCATTAACTCTGATATTCAATTATTATAACAATGCCACTCAGGTGGGCTTGCACTGAATTTTGTTAGAGAAGGGGATTTTAAGAAAATGATAACTGACCAATTTGAAGACTCACAAAATTGTGTTTTGGTTTCAATAATAACATGTATTACTCATTCTCCCTTCAGAAACAGAGAAAAGACTTGTTTATATTGTATTAAAATTCTCAGAATTTGAAGCAAGGTCACTTAAAAACAACAATTGAAACTCCCCCTATTTCTACATTAATAATGACAAATATACATATATATATATATATATATACATACACACACAATTTCTATATTATTACATAATGGAACATATACCCAAAAAGACTAATTTATTTTTCTTTCTCTAACCTCACGAGAGCCTATTTAGAGTGGCTTTGCTCAAATGGTTCCTTTTTTTCACATTATATTTCTTCTCAAAATTTTTGAAATTCTCAACTACTATCTTGTAGATTTTGGTAGCCTGGCAAGACTTTTCCTTTTAATTATTAAAAGGCATATTTTTATTTTTCATTACCTAGACACCTACAATATAAACAGGTCCTATGCCCTGTCATTAAAAGCCCTTGGCAGAAGTCATCTTTAAATGGCTCTTGCATAAAGTGATATTTCCTTCACTTCAGTTCCCACCCTCTTAAGATATCTAGAACTTCAAAGTAAAAATGTTAGGGATGAATGCCTTATCATCAAGCTAATTAGAAGAAGAACTGCTAATGAGTATAAATTAGTAATAATAGCTACAACAGACACCCAAGGAAAGAAATCCTGTATCTCAGGTGATAGGTGTTTACAAAAAGACTGGATGTGGCACTCAGTGCCATGGTTTAGTTCAGGTGTTAGGGCATGGGTTGAACTCTATGATCTTGGAGGTCTCTTCCAACCTGCTGATTCTGTGATGGAAAACTATTTATCAGTCAGAGGCACGGCAACTGTTGGAAAAAATTTCCACTTTTATTTTCCCAAGTATGTAATTTGACATCAATAAGGGGTTTCCAAAGCATGTACATGCCTTGTGTTCAATGGAATCCACAACTGCTGGCACAGGACTTGGAGCAACCTGGTCTAGTAGGTGTCCCTGCCCATGGCAAGGGTGCTGGAATGAGATAATCTTTAAGGTTCCCCTCAACCCAAAGCATTCTGTGTTTCTATGAATAGTCTATAGCTTGTTACATTTACATTTCCACAATCATGCTTAGAGTTCAATATGTGTGTGAGAAAAGACAGGAGGCTGCTGTTGTCCATGTCAATCCTTACTTTTCAAACACTAATTATTTAGCAGTCTCACCCTTGATAAGAAGATCAGATGTCACAGCCACAAGTGCTGGTTGTCCAATTACACAGAAAGCACATGTCTATTTTGAAAAGCACAGTTAAGGCACACATTTCACTTGCTGAGAGCCAATTTCCCTCAATTTCACTGACTACAGAAATAGTGGGTGAGCAAATCTGTCCCTAAACCACAAGCAGACAAACCAGTCCAAGACAATCCTTTTATCTGCAGCTAACATTGATGTGCCATTCATGTCCTCTGAAACAAAATTCACCCAAATCCCACACTGGAGCTCAGGTATGACACAATTATTTTCAGGAGAAGTGAGCTCATGTATGAAAAATGTGTCTCTTCTACCCTTAGCCCTAACCTCAGCCCAAGCTGATGTAGTGTCGTCACACACAGCTGCTTGTGAAATTACTGCTATTGTTTAAAAGGTTTTACAGCAAACCTCACTCCAAAATTCAGGAATTCTGATAATGCTTTTGAAGTCTGTCCGAAAAATCCCGCCCCAAACAACAAAACCAACCCATATGAGTTCAGGTGTGCAGAAAGCTTTAACCAAAGCTCTCCATTTGTAAAACTAAGATGAGAATACCCATGGTACCCACCAGGGCTGTCAGAAACTCCTTGGCTAATCCTTGTGAAGAGCCAACTGCCAAAGTTGCCCTTTAATGCTGATTTTGTCAAAATTCTTAATATCCAAGGCTACAGTCCAATAAGGCTTGAAAATAAACTGCCTGCTACCAAATAGGACAAAATATGATAGACTGTACTTGAAAAATAGCTTTAAAGAAACATTTGTATTTGCAGGTAACAGGACCTCTCTATGTAGAATGAATGTGCTCATTCCTGTCAAATGTAATAGACACAACAGAATTCTAAAAATACATATAATTTCATCTGTTTTTTCTACAGAAAAGGACTTTGTTCACAAAACATTGAGAAAGACCATTTCATTATTCCTGTTTTCGCCAACATGGTTATTGGAAAAGATATTTAGTGGAAAAACTAGATATGCATCCAATTTTTTTACCTTAATAGATAAAACTGACACAAACCTATAAATTCCCTTTACTTTATTTTCAATAAAAGCATTTCACTTCAGCTAAAAAACATGTTTATTAAGGGTTCAGTGATTGAAGATAAACCAATTGTTAACTACTGTTGACAAATGATTGCTTGGGGACTCCTGCTCATCTAATAAAGTGAATCTGCTCTCCTCACATTTCTCCTTGCTATCACACCATAAACCATTTTTATGGCAACTTCTATGCAATGCATCACCAGGCACTTTACATTATAAAACTAATCAGCAGATAAAACACCACTGGATCTTATAACACTGACATAAAATTCAATATCTAGCAAAGACTAAATCAAAAAGGTAAGTTTTCTGCATGAATTTGCAAACCAAGTGAAACATGCACTGCTTGTACTTGAGGATGGAAGAGAAGTCCAGTGATATGGAGCAGGGCAATTCAAAGCTTAGGTTTGATACAGCTTGCACACAAGCCCTAGGAGTTACTTTGAGAGATTTCAAAAAGCCCAGCTCACGCAGGATGAAAATGTCAGATGCCAAGCCCATGTAATGTACGTTGTTTTCTAAGAACACAGGTTTTAATGTGCATTAGTGCCTTGGCCAAAAGTAATTACACTTCTTTCAAAACTGATGATCACTTGCTTTTTCTCTGTTTTGGAGAGTAATAAGCAGCTGTTTCTCTCACGACAGAAGTGGTAAAATTGTTTTTCTGAACCACTGAGAAGGTAGAGAGGTAAAAATGGTTTGGAAGGTAAATTTAACTCAGATGAGAAACAAAATTACCCAACACTTAAGACATCTTGCAAATAACAATCTAATCTAATCTAATGCTTTATTTCAGAAATTTTTATCAGGTACCCCCACCAATAGTAATCCCAACCTCACTTATCAGGATTTGTCTATAATTACACAAAGTCAAACCAATCAAATATATCAGTGAGGCATAGAGAAAAAAAATTACCTGTGTACATTTAGAGTTGAAAGAGATTGCAATACTTAGTGTTAATAAAAATCCTCATCTATAAGAATAGCACTTGTGCAGTAGTGATTTTCAATCAGGCTATATGTGCAGAATTCAAAACTCATATAAATCAATCTCCAGGGTATTTCAGGGAAGAAGGACCTTCAAAAGCTCAACAATGAAAAAAAAGTCAGGACTTGTTGAAGTCCAAGATGTAAAACAATGCTATTCTGTAGCTGGAGAAAAAAAGGGAATCTTAGCTATAATATCTTTAAAATATTTTAAAATAAACAGTACAAAAGACACACTTCATGTTGAAAAACAACAGTGCAGCAAATTCTCCAGTGCGGGATGAGGATACAGCACTGGCATCATCACAGGACTTTATATAGTGCACACACCACTAGGTGGGCTGTATATTAACAAAACCAGCCTGGGGAGTTTCCATACGAATTGTCACATGGAAATCTTTTTAACTTCCAAAATCGAACTAAAAGACCTCTGTTAGTGGAACAAGTAATAAAGGATCAGAGAGGGAAAAGGGGTTTGAGACAGCACCACCAAAGGATGCCTATTGGAAATGGTGAAGCCTTTAATAATAAAACAAGAACTTCTGAGGTCTACATTCAAGTCTAATTTATTGAACCACTGAGAAGGCAGAGAGGTAAAAAGAGTTTTGAAAGTAAATTAAATCAGCCAAAATCTGATGACAAAAGTAATTATTAAATAAATATTTTTATAATAAATATTGAAATTTTCAATAGCTCTGTATTTATTATCAAATAAATTAATTTTATTAATAAAGTTTTATTATTAAATATTATTATTGTTTTATTACAACTGAGTTTACAACTCAACAGTCAAAACATAACACTGCAAAATTATAATTTTACACTATGCATTTAATTCTTCATAATTTTGTAATGATAATATAATTTTATTCTTCTAAATCCAACTAAGAACTTAGGTATCAGATAGTCCCAGTGCAATAAGGTTCAGTACTGCTGCAGACACTTTAGTGCTTGGCTTTTAACAAAAGCCCAGGTTATACATCAAAACAAACCTGAAATGTATTAGCCTATCTGGTGTGTATATCACTTGGACTGAAAAAGCAGAAATTTTTGCACTCAGAAAACCAAGCTGGATACACATTGCAGCTCATAAGCTCCAATCCCACCTGGAAAACTTGTGTCCTGGCAGAGGCAGAGTTAACACTCTCCCACCTGAGATAACAGGATGTTGCTGCTGTGGTACTAAAAAGCCCCCCAAGTAAAAAGTCCCTTCTTACACCTTAAATCACACATTTGCAAAATAATTGCCATTCCTGTTATATTTCCTAGATCTAATCCACACCAATCGTGAAGACAACATCAAGGGAGTGACCTTGGATGTAGCTAAATTATCTTGCAAAGGTACAGCAATGATATTCCCACTGTTGCTTATTACCTTGAAAGGTTGAAAACAAATGAAAAAAACAAAGAAATGCTTCGGGGTGCTCATATGGCTCTGCTCTGATCCTAAACCATGGAGGCAGAAGACACAGCAAATGCAGCATCATCTGCAGCAGATGTGGTGTACTGGATGCTGGGACAAGTTTCCTCATAAAGAGACAAAATAGGGCTGTGAATAATTATATGGGATAGAGGGAGTACAGCCTGGAAGTTGAACACAAGCAACAAAGAGCTAGATTGCGAGGCTTTGTGCTGAAGAGTGACTGAAAACCCCTGCTTGCTTGGTGGAACATGGTTTGAAAAGCTCTGCCTGAATTGGCCAGAAATTTGCATGATGATCAAAGGTAAAATAACTTGAGCTGAAGAACAGCAGAGACTTGCTTTCTTTTTTTTTTTTTTTTTTTTTAGGCAGGATGGGAAATGGAGGCACACTGCAAGAAAAATGATGGAAAGCAGCCTGGATGTTGCAAATCAAGGTTGAGACTTTTGCCATTAGATCAAAATTCAGCTGCCCTTAAGTTCTTTACTGATATGCAGCTGTTCAGTCACTGTCACATGAAGGATGAGGATGTCATTCAATGCACCCACAATGCCTGACAGGACAGGACTGTGATCATGATCCTTGTATACAGAGGATACAGGGTGTGGAGGCAGCAGAAGCAATGAACTGCTTACAGAACTGGAGGACAAAGGGTCCTGAATGTACTGCTCCACAATTTTCTGTATTATTGCCACAAAAACCCACTTAATTGGTGCCCGAAGAGCACAAATACAGATGGCTGTACATGTACCTACACAAGGCTGTGAAGTCTGAAACAGCTGGTGGAACATCAGCCACTCCTGCCCCATTCCAGTCACCTTGCTGTGTCAGGAGGACATTTCTGTTGATAGGCAGAGACAACACATTCAAGAATCCACTGTGCCTTTCATCAAAAAATAGACAGGAATTTTAAAACCTCAGGGCCACCCTCAACCTTTAAGTAACTCTTCGGTAACACTGACTGAAAATAAGAATCTATTGCTGCCATAGACATTGTTGTCTTTTATTGCAGATCCTTCATTCACTATTAACTAAACACTGAACTTCCATTAATGCTGGTGTTCATTTGTGCTATCTTAACTAGAAATAGGTGGTCACCTAGTTCAGTCCTGCTCAATAAACTGAATATCAGCAGAATGCAGGACAACTATATGCAACCATATGGTGAGAATGAACTGGAAGGCATTAATGACACTATGAGAGCCATGGAGGATGCCAAGAGATGAACAGGTTGTCTTAAACTTGGTGTCCTTGAAAAGCTTTTCATTAGAAGACCTTAAAATAGTTTACAAGTGCAAGTAGTAAATCATTACATATCTGAACAGCATAAGGAACTAAAAACATTTGCTTCCTGGCTTAATTATAATTTAGTCAGAAAAGTACATTTTTGTGTATCAAAAAAGTCTATAATCAGGAGAATCATTATATGGAAGTACACTGGGAAATGGGAGGTGGCAGCCAGTAGCTACATGCATAATTCAAACTGTGACTCGGGATTACTCACTGGTTCACATCCTCCTGGGACCAAAACATTCGCTCCAACAGTTATCAAAATGGCAATGAAACAATACAAGTTGATGAACTCACAAAGGAAAATCATCTCACAACTGTGAATAGCCATTTACTAATAATAAAACATAAAGAAATGTAAACTCAGGACAGTCTTAACTCTAAAATTTCTAGGGAGCATAGATGTGGGAGATGAAGCATCTCCAACAATTCTATTTCTCACAGAAGAAAAGTTTTCTGACAAAGGTCATTTCCAATTTCAGTTGCAACCTTGTTCCCAGTATTTGGCACACTCTGGGCAGATGATGAGGAGCAGAAACTCAGCCCTAGGTCAGTACTGAAGAATTCAAGTTACAAAAGACCCACATTATCTGCAAAACAGTTATTCCTGCCTGCAAACCTGCAATATTTTTTGATTGAGTGAAAAACGTCTTTCTAATGTAGACGGATGAGCTCTGACCTATGACTATCAAACATAACATTACTATGACAGAAAGCAGAGAGGAAAAAATGAAATTAGATTCTGATTTCAGTCACAGGAATAAACCAGAACAAATGGACTAAGGTATATTCCTTACAGATAGTATTTGGTCCTTTAAATTCAGAAGTAAAACCTGACAACAGAGTAGCATCTTTCTGAAAATCTCAGTCTCGAGCTTTTTAAATGAGCCAATACTGACTGAAGCCAAAAAGGACCACGAGCACTCTGGCAGTGGTTACATCAGATTTTCTGATGGAATCTGATAGAAATGTTAAGCATCTAAAGGAAAGTCCTTTACTTTGTGTGCAACAGTCGTATACAAAGCAAGATTCCATCTCTCTCTGTTAATGTTTCTGTTATTGTTCTTTTTCAGTTAACGGCTTTAAAGTCGAAAAAGTAGGTTTAGATCAGATATTACAAAAAAAATTCTTTAAGCAGAGTAGTGGAGTACTGGAACAAGTTTCCCAGAGAAGCTGTGGATGCCTCATCCTTGCAAAGTGTTCAAGGCCAGGCTGGGTGGGGCTCTGAGCAGCCTGGTCGGTGGAAGGTGTGCCTGATCATGGCTGGGGTTCAGAATGAGATGATCTTTACCCTTCTTCCAAATGAATCAATTCTATGATTCTACACTTAGGGAGGCCTTTGGGCTCTAAAAATTACTAAGGAAAATGAGAAAGAATGCTAGAAAGCTGTAAGAAACCCAAACGTACTCCTAGTGAAAGAACAGAAGTAATTTTAAAGCAATTGACGGTGAGCAGTTAGAAAAAACAGAAGTGCTGGAGAGAAATACAAACTTAAGCCTTCAGTGCAACATGAGCTGCCTCTCAGCTGGATTGGCAGACTATATAAAGGAGACGCATCAATTTCCAAATTGCAATGCAAATATTTCACCTGGTTCTTTCTCTCAGAAAAGATAATTATCCTCTTGCAAGTACTGAAGGAATGTAACATAAAAATTTTTTGAACAGTTGTGTTTCAAGAGACATTTCATAGTCTGAAAAATCAGGCAAGGTCACCTTCATTTCAGATCAGAAAAATGTTCAGAGGCAAGGAAATTAGGATGAAAAAAGAAAAGGCATCTCATATTATCGTGTTTTCACAACCCTAATTCAACTAGTAGTTAATTTTATGAGCATGGCTGAAGAGTTTAAACTAAGTTACTATATGAACTTAAATGAAGAAAACAATCATGGTTCAGTGATGAGATGGAAATCTGGAAGCTTAGCTAACTGTTGCATCAGGAGTAACTACATTCTTCCACTTCCTTTAGCTGCCCTTGCCAGCAATAAAAATAATCTTGTTCCAGATTTTAAGCATGACATCCTGAAGAGCTTGATCTGTCCCTCAAAAGATGTTAGATTCTACTAACTGCATCATGTATGCAACATTAAGCAAAACACAGAAGGAAAAAAATGTAGGCTTAGGGTAGCTCAGAACTCCTTTAGTTTCAGATGCTTCCAAGCAGAAATGATGCAAATAATTTTTTTTTTTAAAGTCTCCTGTTGATTTAGACATTCATGGTTTTAAAGTCATACCTTTCATTCCTTCCATGAGGCATATGTTGGCATGCTCCTGTAAAATCCACTTAAAAATACATGCTCTGCACCCAAAACCTGCCAGAGGTTAGGGAAGGTAATCTTCGGAAAATGGGTAATAATTTAAAAAGTAGGCTTCATCTGCAGAACTCTTTATAAATGAAAACAGACTGAAAAATGAATTCCTGAGATCTCCTTTAAAAAGTAGGAAAATTAGGCTCTTTCATTACTTCAGGCTTTGCTACTTCACAGTCTTTCCACACTGTTAGTCTTTGCTGCCTTGGGGAACAGTAACCATGATTATACAGTGCAAAATAAGTAGCATTAGCCCTAAGGCTGGATGGAACACCTAAAAATTTCTGACTCCTTTCAGAGTTATGAAAATGTACACTGACACTCCCACTCCACCCTTAATAAAATGAGCAAGTTGTGCTCCAGGCCACTCAAGTTCCAAAGAGCTTAACTACTGAGCCTCAGAACGAGTGTGATTATCCATTGGCTTCTCCTGGATGACCACTTTGAGTTCCTCTGTACATATTGAATGTGCCCTAAAAATGTACACGTGTTGCTTTTTCTTTCAATAAACCTGCCTTTAAGGTAGCACTGCAAGAGTTCAGGTGGTAAATTTGTCAGCCCACATCACATTCTTCAGAAAAAAAAACAACCTTTTATATTTTCCCAAATCTATCAAATCTGAAAAAAAAAAAAAAGAAGAGAAACAAAAAACACCCTTCCACCAAACATGAAAAATAACAACAAAAACCAGAACAAATAAACACATCCTCCCCATCTTTCCTTCCCCAGTAGCTATCCAGATCTATGCACTAATAGATATTGACTACCCTTTCTGAAAACGAAACATGGAAAAGAAAAAAGTCTCAATTAAGTGTTTGATTGCACAGGTCGATAAAAGATTAATATTATAAAGAAGCAATACTACTAATTTGGTCTAAATGCTTAGGATTTATAGCTGTGTGTGTATTGATCTATAGAAGTGGTTTTGGCAAGCACTCATACTGCTGTAACAACAACAAAAAAGTATTACTGTCCCCACAATTTAGTATCACACTGCAAGGAGCATTTCCATGGTGGGAGCCCACATCCCAATCTGTTTTACTGCCAGAAAATATAGTTTTAGCTGAAGAGTTGTTTAGGGTGTTCTCATCCACCCTTGTTCTAAACCTAGGAATGCACAGTGCAATGAGGAAAACAGCTATTTGCAAGTCCCATCACAGGTTTGTCATATCCATGGACACCTAATACCACTACTCAGTTTCTCTGGATATTGCTCATAATCATCCTATGCACTGAAATAAATACATGAAAACAGTCCACAGCATTCACTCAACGCCATCTATAATGCACAAATCATTTTACAGATCAGCTAATTTTACTTTAAATTAAGTATCAGTTTCAATTACACTTCTCTCTTCCCTAGGGAGGAAACTTGCAACATTTTAGGAAGTTATCAGAATAAGTAAAAATTAAATATTTGACAGGCAGTTAGTACAAACTCCTTTTCCAATAAAACTAAAAATGCCTTCTAATTAAAGAAGAAAACATACTTTATTATTTTAATTCTTACAGCTTCACAAGATAATGATCAAATCAATGCAGCTAAAAGTGTAAATTTTGCCTCATACCGATAAGGCAAGGCAGGGACAGCAGGTTTTGGCAAACCTGAGAAGGTAAGCAAGGCCTGCAGATCCTAAAAGCTTTGAAGAGAATGCATCAGACACACACAAAGTGAGGTCTGACAAGGTAACACTGGGAAACAATCAGTAGCTTGTCTCAGCCTTTCTAGGCTGGATGAATTAAACCAGAAAACAACACAGTAAGATTCTATCTGGGTACATATTTTTCACTTCAAGGTCCTACCAACCCCTCTAACAAAGCCCTCTCTAACAAACTGTGAATTGTAGGTTATGGCTCTCTGTCTGGAACAAGACTTCTAGGTAAAAGCCAAGCTTGCCTTTTACTAAATTCAATTCAAAGTTCTGTAATGAAATGATAATAGAATCAGGCCAAAAGCTCAGTCCCTTGAATCATCTTTAAGTCACACTTGCTGGAACCAAATCCAGGTAAATCACAGCATATCCCTCAGCTCAGTAGTTTGGCCACACTGTGCTCCTAAAATACAAGACAAAGACAAGTAAAATAACATTTAGACCAGCAGCATGTGCAGCGTGCTGCCTTGAAGGTTTTGGATTTGTGCAGACACCCTGATATATTAGCAACACGTGCCAGGCTCATCCCTTGTCAACTCCTTCCTCTCCTGACCCCTGTGGTGCCAAGCTTTCCCACCTGGTCTTGTAGTTAAAATAGTGCTACAGTTTGAGGAAATTTAATATAGAATAAAAATGAAAGAATTTTATTTAGACTATCCAAAATAAGCAGCACAGTTACACAACTTTATAAAAGGTTAAGGTGAAGAAATGAAAGTAAAGCAATGCTTTAATATTACTTTTCCCTTTATACATCTCTCTGCTCATTGCACAGTTTCACTCTCTGTGCAGAGTTTATGCCTGAGGGTGTGTCTGCTAGATAGTGCCTACACCTGAGTTTTATCAGAAAATTTCCTTGTAAAGGAGAGATTCCCCATGGACAGCTTCCAATAAAAGAAAACCCTTGGAAATACTTATCAGAGCTCACCCTCAGTGTCTCCATCCTCCCTTCAAGCTTCTATAGCAAATCTCTCATTTGAAGCTTCCCAGGTGTCCAGACAGATTTGATCTTTCATTCCAAAAGGCACTGTAATTTCACCTTAACCAGAGGGTGGTCTTACTATTTTTTCTAATAAAATAATCACTGCTTCCCTCCCTTAGAGGTGTAAATGTCTCTGTAAGACACAATGCCAGCACTGAGCAGTTACTGAGCAGCTCTGTCCCCTTTCATAAATGAAGGAAACCTCTCCCTGCTTTCCTGACTCACTGCAGTGCTCCTGCATTGACCACTACAACTGCATCACACATCAACCCCTAACAGCTACATAAGCACATGAAGTCCTGATTTGACTCTGGACAAACAACGACTTGAATAAATTTTTTCTGGGTTTATTTAGGGGAGTTAGGTGACTTTTTTTTTTTCCCCCAAATAATACATTATATCTTTATTCTCATATTTAGATTCATATTGGTGTAATGCCCGCATGCTCAGAAGTGTGTCCTCCCACATCTTATCGTGTATCCCCCATCACCTTTCTCAGATTTTGGGAACAGTAGTAAAATATATCACACCTCTCTCAGGAGTTACCCACTTGATCCTTCTGAATAAAACAGACTTCTGAAGCAAACTCAGCAAATCCATCACATTTTTCAGACACCTCTTTGAGTGTTTCCAAGGATGGAAAGAAGTTTTGGCATGGATACCTGGTGGGTGCAGATGTTTAACTACCTGTGTGGACAATGATCTGATGGGCAGTTAAGGTGTGTAAAAGACAACACTTGCTCTGTTCTACTTTCTTTTGATCAGATCAGTCTTTTCCCTGTAGCTTGGGAAATAGAACTTAATACTCATTCAGTATCCAGGAAAACATTTCTGTAGTTGAATGGGCAGGAGGTAATGAAACCATTCTGAACTCCTATCAGGAAAAGTGACAAGAGGTACTAAATGCACAGATCCCTTTCTATTGTCCTAGAGTGTAATCACAAACTTTGTTTGTTAATGAACTCCTGCATGTCATATTCACTCTCCCCAAGGCAAATGAGTGAATGACTCATTCTTGCAGCAAATCAATCCAATAGCTTGGAAGTTTTAATGCAGTCACATTGTTCTTGTGTGTGTCCTGTCCTTTGGTAAGACCATCTTTCTTACTCTGTAGCCTGCCCTACACAGTAAAGTAAGATGACCTGCCCCCTATCTGCAAGAATACACCTATCAAACTTTTGTCAACTTGTGCTTGACATCGCCCTCCCTCTGCTATGAAAAGTTTCCTGTTTGCTCTGTTTACTGCCTTAAACACACACGAGGGATGTTGAAGCAAGATGGAAAGAGACAAATAAGTTGAATTATACAGGTATGTAATCATAAAGTATATTTTTTGTACATTCTTTATCCTTCAACTCGTACATGCAATACTAATGTTCACAAAACAAGCGTGGGTTTAATATTCTGTACCTCTGAACAAGGAGAAGAAAGAGGTAAAGTACACTTTCTTCTCATCCCCATCTTGCTATACCCACATGCTACTGAATGCATTCTTAAAAAATGCTAGCTTTTCCCTAGCATCCAAGTATAGTGTGTCTCCAAATTTTAGAGACATCCATGAATTTATGGCAGCAGGGTGAACAAGCACTGCTACAATACAGTGTACAGGCAGAGAACTGGGGACAGCAAGAAGCAGGAGCTAAAGAAACATCCCCTATTTTTAAGCATCCTATTTGAGGAACCTACATTCTCACTACTGCTGACTCTAGCTATTTAGCCATCAAAAGCCAGACCTTAATGCTTCTCCTTGGACACATCAAGAAGTTCTGTTAAAGCCATGCTGGATGACTCATTCACAGGCCCAGACAGGCACTAGTTCTCAAGGCAGCTTTCTTGGCCACCCTTAGATCCTTTCCCTCTTTTACAAGCATCCATAATCTTTTTTCCATCTTCTTGATTCTGCCACATATGGTGTGACACAACATCCTTATGAAGCTTCTTGAAACAACAGCATCTTTTTCTTAGCTGTGATTTGTCCAAAGCACATGCCATCTGTGCATCCTGGAGAGAAAAAAAACCCTGCAGCTAGGGAATGTATGGCACACTCTTAAGCAATGGAAAGCAGGTCATAAAATGGGACATAATGGGCTAGAGATCTTGAAACCAGACCTCCCTAAATTATCCATCTAGGGCATTTTATGTTAATTTTGCTGTCGCATATTGATGCAACACACAAATCTAACCCACAGATCTACATGACAAACCATGACTATCACTGCTGGGTTTTGCTGGGTTGGAAATTTTGGGAGACATAAGAATAAAGTCCAGTGCATTTCACAATACTCAAAACAATCACCACAGATCTAGAAGATCTGGCCCTTCTTCCTCAATGGGTACAGAGGGACTTCCATGTAAAAGCATAAGTAATTCCACTCCCTGAGACTAGAGAAGGGGGAAGAAAAGAATCCCCCAGCATCAAAAGTTAGGATTTCAGGATGCAAATGTTCCTCAGTTAACATTACTACTTCTTCAATGATTTTATTTGCTCTGCCTTTTAAAAAATTAAAATCGCTAAAAATAAATGACAAAAGCCTGGTAAAGAAACACAATTCATTGACTTTCATGACAAGGAGCTTAATGCTCTGCCAAGATGTCTCTCCACAGAGACCTCAAAGGGTGACCATTACCACCCTGACCACTCAATCCTTCACATCCCCTGTGAGGCTGCCAACATACACTCTAATTGCTGCCAACGACGATAATGCTTTCTGTGCTGTGAAATGGACACCTGGCATGGGACTATTCAGCTCATTTCACAGAGGCCAGCAGTTGTCAAATGATTGTGATTTCTGGCCAGAAAAAAAAATCTGATTTCTGGACAGAAAAAAAGCCTCTATGGAAAATTCCGCGGGGGGGAAAGAAAGAGCATATGACAGCAACACAGAGGGAAAGCGAATAAAAGAAATGACACAATGATTCTTGTCACAATGTTCTGCCTCTTTTCTCCTTTCCTGTTAAATATGTAGTATCACCAAAACCCCAATCACTCTAACCACTTTAGTCAGCAACTGCCTGGGGCTCAAAAGCACATGGCTGGTTGTGCTGCTACTTCTGCTTTCAGCAGAGGTCTTGGAAGGACCAGCCTTGGGACCCTCTCAGTCTCTACTTGTTTACCTGATGCCAGATCTGAAAGTGAAACTGGAAGGGATGGGAGAACATCGAAAATGAACTGTAAGACTTCTGAGGATTTTAGAAATGACTGTGGTTCATTCTGTGAGGTTTTTTTTTTCCTTGATTATATGGAAGTATTTTATTCAGGATAGGTCAATAAGAACCAAGGAACAGAATGAAGTATATGTCTTGAAGGTGAAGAGTATGGTATTTTTACCACCAGACTGCAGAAATTCAGTCCTTTTCTAACTTGTCTCATTTTAAGTGGAAATGGTTTAAATACAATGACTTTTCAAATTTTTACTTTATCAAAAACCCTGCATATGAGCAAAGTTCACCCTCATTAATGCTGCTTAAGTGTACATATGTCCTTGACATTTTGCCATGTCTGTGGAATAACATTTATTTTTTATTAAAGTCTCGGTGCCATTTTTCAAATACTCGAGCCAGTTTTGTTCAGATTCACAGAAAAACCCTTTTCAGCATTATCATGCAAGATGATTCATTCACAACACTGTCTTCTGTTAAAATTATTCAATCCTGCCCAAACAAAACAGACAAATAAAATCCCTCTAGAACACCACCCAAGCTATAAGCTGATATAATGTTTTAATGAGGACATCTCAATTTTTCTTCTGAAAGAGTCGATTATAGAATCCCACATACAGTTGTTAGAGCATTTAGTATATTTAAAAGTTGTCCTTGGAAGCATCTTTTATCATTGTTTCAGTTTTCACCTGTAGGCAATCTCCCTTAAGAATTCTGAAAAGAAATTTGCATTTGTTAAGCCTTCTGCTCAGACCCCTTTATTAAGGAGGTTACAGGTTAACCGACAGGCTAAGTGGAGCTGCTCACAAATGGAAAACATTGAATCATTTGTAAAAAGAACCATAAAAACACTATGTGTAAATTAAAGTTTTATTACAAAGGACTACAGAGTCATCTACTCTGGTTCTTTGCTAACTGTGATTATGGTACCATCCACCAGCCTTTCACCAGATTTATATGAACTGTTGCCTGGAAAGGCTGACCTGGAACAGAGACTAGACAGAGCAAAAGGAATAAAATTGGTATTTATTGAAAGGATACACCTTGGGCAGTGCAGGAGCCTGGCCAGGGCTACACCCCAATCAAATCCAAGGTGATTCCCAGTCATGAATTTTTACACTTTTATAAGTTTTGGTTCATCTACATATTGGGGTCAATTGTCCAACCACAGCCCCAGTCCATGAAGTCTCAGCCCCCTGGCTTTTTCCTTTCCTTCCCTGCTGTTTCTGCTTTTTGGGTACTGGTTGTCCTTGATTCTCTAGCTGGGTTGGGATTGCTTTGTCTAACTACCCTGTGAAGAGAGCTTAACAACACCTAATATGAAGTTTCAGAGTTACACGCTAAGCAGCAGAGATTCTGAAAAATATAAAAGCTAAACCCCAAGGCATCACAACACTGGATGCACAACATCCTGTATAGCACCTGGAGTGGTTTAGAGCTGGATTCTGTGCAATACTAAAATGTGATGTGTGCAGGCAGCCGCTGCAGGAGTAGAAGGATGTGTAAAATAAAATTACAGTTTGATATGTGCTTGATGAAATGGTACTGGGGGAAAAGAAAGCAGGTTCACTCATATCAGCTCTTCTGGGATAAGATACATCCTTTTCATAATTTCTAATTTTTTTGCATATTCTACAGCCTGTAAGAAAAGATAACCTGCAGGCACTTTCTTTCAATGCCTGTCACAGTTAGGTTGTGTGTAACAGCCTAGAAGGACAGCAACTCAAATGTGCTAACACTTCTTTATGCATTATTTCAAATTGTTACTGCTTTAGGGCTGTATTGTAATATACTTACTGAATATCTTAATTGCTGTGATTGAAAGTGAAAACAAAGGACAGAGCAACTGGCTTCACAAGTATCTTTTAGTATCACTGGCTGAGATGGGAGCCTCTGGAATAAATGTATGTACAAAGAAATTTGAGAGATCTGTTTCAAGCACAAGTTTTGGCTGATTCAAATGAACTTATTCAAATCTCATTAAGATCAAGAAACAATGTAGAAACAAAAAGGAAGAGGAAAAAATGCTCACCCTTTTTTCAACAGCGATCAAACTAGATCAGTAGAAAACTGCATAAACTTTCTTGCCACATTTAGCCCAGGATATATGGCACACCCTTTTCCTAGCTAACTACCCTTCAAATACTTGACTGAGATTCTGCTCCAGTCCAGTCCAGAACCCATTTTTAAACTCTGGAGAATGATAAAGCAGTATTATCTTATCTGTACAATCACTTCTTATTTATTTTGCTCTGTGAAGAAAAATTCTATTTTGCTGGGTTTGGGCTTTATGTGGGGGAGAGAGGTGTGTGTTTATTTTTTACGGGAAAGGGCAGGGAAATGATGAAAAATATTTTGATTTATCAGTTAGATATTATTTTACTGTCAGAAACATTAATATTGCTAATATTTGACAGTTGTGTTTTGTAATATTTCCAAATCATGTAAGCCTCACCCACTACATGCATAAAAAAACCCAAAGAAGGTGTAATATTGCCATTCATAAATGCTAGTGTCTAATTTCCAACTGTCCCTCTGAAAATTCCAACCCTGTCCCAATACCCTTTTTACATAGGAACAACACAGGGAATCTGCCATATCCATTTTAGTAACTGCAAAGATCCTAATGATGTACATACTAACTGTGCATACTAACGATGTACTTATTTATAAATATTAACTAAGGAAAACCAGATAGAATGCTTTTATTTCTATTTAAAAAAAATGAGGCCACATTCTGAAACCTCACATTCGGCTTCTCTAGAATTATGATGTTTAAATATTTTGCTGCAGTAGCAGCTCTTCTTGCTGTTAACCCCCTCTATGCATTTATACACCAAAGTAATGATGTGAAAACTTGAGGATATACATATCTCTCTAAACCCAAGCGTACTTCCTAGGGAAACCAAAACCTAAATACTTTAGACTGTTCTAATTTGGCTGCTTAAATATAGAATTAACAGTGGAGCATTAGGTGGTCCTGTTTGAAAACTTGGACTGTCCCACTCCTCTCTGAGTTCTGACTGCTTTGGTCACTGAAAACCAAGTCACAAACTCCTGACCTAAAGGGATGAAACTCTATTTTACAACTAGTGAAGCTTTGTCCCCCACTGGACAGGCTGCTCACAATTTCCCACTCAGATAGTTGAGAACTTTCCCACCAGCTTCAGGTCAGTTTATCTCAATTTGCTCCTGTGCCAGTGCTACCCTCCAGCTTCAGCAGCTGCTCTGTTCTTACTTGCCTGATGTATCTATAGAGAGATGCATTTATAATGATATCCCCTCTCTCAGCTAACTTTTCCTGGGTTTAACAAGCCAAATTTTATATACCCCCCTCAAAAAGTAAGTTCTCCCCATTGTTTTCCAGTTGCAGTCTGTGTTCCTTTAAATCTGGTTGCCTAGAGAAGTGATGGACACCCAATTCCTGTAACTGTTTAAGGGCAGGCTGGATAGGGTTTGGAGCAACCTGGTATAGGGAAAGGTGAACTCCTCAAGTTGGAGGGTTGGAATGGGATGAACTTTAGGGTACCTTCCAAACAAAAACATTCTTTGATTCTATGGTTCTTAAATACAAGTGATCACAATGGCACAATGATTTCAAGATCAGGTTTCTCCAGTGTTTTTCAGGTCATGAATGTGTGCCTATTTTCACTGAAATATTTCATACCATCCCTCCCCAGACTGCATTTGCCTTGGCCATGGCTTCATCACATCACTCATTCTCAGCCATTATGTGATTTAATAATTCTGAGTCTTTTTCCTCTGTCATTTCCAATTGATGAACTTACTTCATATAGCAGAAAATTTTTATTAACCCCAATGTCTATTACCTTACAACTCCCCTGCAAATTTAATCATGTTTTTGTTACTCAGTCTTCGACATAGTCTATTATTGTTATGGGCAGAAAAAGCCCCACAACTTCCATCAAGAAATTCCACTGGTTTCATCTCACCCTTACATAAAAGCCACCAGTAGAAATAACAGAAAATCAAAACCATGGCCACAGTTTAGGAACTGTGACCCTTCCCTAGTTCACAACTACTTGTAGGCATCTCATCACCCCAGTATCTCCAGCTGGCATCATACAACTTTCTACAGATCTCCACCTTCTTTAGCTAAGGAAAATTTTCTACTGAATATTGCATCTTGTGCTTTATCAAAATGCAGGTAAGATCTACTATTTTGCCTTCAAAGAGAAAGTCAAGCATCTTACCAAAGAAAGCTGTTCAGTAATATCTGAAACAATGCTTTTGCATTTTATCCAGTTCCCCATTAAACTTTGTGCCTTTAACTACCTTTCATTTCCTTTTTGTACTCAAAAGATCTGCATATTGCTCAGAACAGACTAACAGCTTTGTAGTGGGCCAGACCACTTTATCATCCTCTGTTGATTTGGCATCCCTGATCTGAAAGATTTATTACCAATCCTTGCTCTTAGAGAAGCCATTTCATATTATCATGTCCTTCTGAATCCTGGAAAGGAGATTATGTTTATTCCTATGACTTATGTAAGGCCTTTAGAGCCTGGCTTCCACTTTCATTATGATAATGTTAATTTCCATGTATGAATTCCTGTTAGGCACCCTACCTCTGCCCTACCTTTTAAGTGAATGTCTTTATTTGAAGTGTATGTGTGTGAGCTTTAATTTTGCAGAGAAGTGTATTTCCACAATGTGGTCAATATTAATAAATGCATGTGCATGCTGAGGAAGGGTGAATTCCAAAGTTATGAGGACATTGGTGGGGTTTCTCACAGAAGATAAATGATTTGGAGGGAGTAGAGAAGGCATAAGGCTTTTAAGATTTACTCTGAGAAACAAACCAACTGAACAATAGCTGTAGGATTAACCTGGAAGGAAAAACAATCAGTCTCTGTGAGAACAAAAAAAGCACAGAAATGTAACTGCCTCTGAGACAAGCACAAGAAGAAATGGAAATCCTTCGGCCAGGCTCTTTGAAGAAATAAGAGACACCTAAAGGAAAGCCTGCATCTCCCAGAGATAGGAAGTAGCACAGGACAACTGTCAGACTGCATCAGGTAGGGAAGAAAAGCAGTGCTGGCAGTGCTTCCCATGGTCACCCATTTTTCTCCCAGGAGAGAAAACAGAGATTGACAGCAGCCAGGGACAGGCAGCATCTTGCTGGGCCACAAATATGAATCTAATCTATACTTAAGCTGTGAATGTGAAACTAACGTGTACGAGGAGGAGAGGTGTCAGCTTGGGCAGCTAAAATTGGCAGTTTAAGAGAGCTCTTCAATGTGTGAACCAAGGAGGATGAGCAGCACTTCCATAGAGAAAGGTGAGATTGGCCATTGCTGGGAAAGGGAGGCTGGAATGAGGAACTGGGAACACCAACCCAGTGTGACAAGCAAAAGTTGTTAAAGATGTAGGAGGGCTCAGAGCTTCTGCTATCCAAGGACTGCAAAGCCTGATGGTGGCAGAAAGGGCACAGAGTGAGAGAAAAAGAGTGAAGGAACAAAGGCAGGAAAGTCAGGAAGCTGCTCCTTCTAAATAAGGCAATGCAGCCACAGTGGTCAGAGATGGAATCTTTCTAAAGTAGAGCAGAAGCTGTTAAATAGAACAAATTCTCAAAGTGGTTTTATTATCCTGGCCTTGGTTATTAAGTAGCCCTTCCCAGGGACAATCATAGGTATGATTGTCATCAATCATATGTATATCAATCATAGGTATAAAATCCAAGGTATTTTTCCCAATTTGCTGTCACAGTTTCATAAGTAAAAAACACACAAAAGGATAACTGCATGTGTATTCCTACCTATTCTCCCAGCATACAACAAAGAGCAATGTCACTGTCCAGCATAGATCTCTTTAGGCTGGCTTAGACTGGATATTAGGAAAAATTTCTTCACTGAGATGGTGGCCAGACATTGGAGCAGGCTGTGCAGGGAAGCTTAAATCTTCAGAAAACATGTATATGTGGTGCCTAGGGACATGGTTCATTAGTGGGTTGGCAGTGCTGAGACGATGGTTGGATTCAATTATCTAAGAGGTCTTTTCAACCTTTGAGATTCTATGATTCTTTCCAAAGCTTGACTGGCCAGGGACAAAATTGCCTCGATTCTTAATTAATCTGCACTCTCTCTCTCCCACCTCAAATCCTTCCTCAAGACTCATCTCTACTTTAAAGCCAGGGGGAAAAAAACCCAAAACAAACACAGCTAACCAATTATGGTTAAGCAGTACTGAGGATAGCTGATAAAAAAAATATGCTTTTTGAAAAGAATCATGCTACTAATAGCCAGTGTAACAGTGCAATTTTAGTTCACACTGCTGTTTTCCCTTTTAATTTGTCACACTTGCACTTCAAATTAGGCTGTTATTTCTTTAAAATAGACTTCTGGCTGTATGGCACAATTATCTAAATGTTGGACATTCTAAAATAATACATAATAATGCATGCTCAGAGCACTAAATAAGTACTTGTTCAACATCTCTTACTACATCATGTCTTGATAATTCTTTTAATCCCCTCAGCATTACCCTGGGTTTATACTGTTACAAAGCAAAAAGCACCTCAAAGCCCCTGTATGTGCCAGTTGAACGATAACTGTTGCTAAATAATTTACTGCAAACAACAAAGGCTTAAGAGTTATATGAAGATGCCACAGGAGCATTCTGTGCACCTTCACCATCTCAATTTCAGTGCCAAAAGATCTTGTTCGATTTTTATCCAAAATGCCAAAGGCAAATCCCTGCCACTGACAAGTGCAAAAAAAGAAAAATGCTGATTTCAGAAAACAAAGCCCTTGTAATGATGATAGCATTTAGCTTTGGTCTACTGGTGGCAGACATGTCACTTTTATGCAACTTCACATAGAATACACTAATAAAACATGATAAAAGTCTGCTCTAGTCATGCTGGCATGCTGCTGATGATAGCCTGTAGTGGAAAGTTCATTTTTAAAAGTCAGCACTTTAATCTTCCTAGAAATTTTAAATCCCCATTTTAAATACATCTTCAGAAAAATACGTTTGATTAGTAATACTATGTGCCCTACGATGTCATTTGGGTTGAAGTTCTAAAATATTTTGTTATTTCCAGTCAAATTAAAACATCCTGAACATTATCAAGTATATTATGATCTATTATTGAAAGCAGCAGCTTGTGAAAAAGCAGTTTACACTGAAATAACACCATTAAAGGGAAAGTTTGTGTTTGAATGCAGTTCAGTGTATCCTTCCTGACACAGTATATAAGCACCAATACATTCCAAACTTCTCCAAAGAGAACAACCAGAAGTTGTAACTTACACCATATTCTGCAGCGAATGGAACAGGGCTGATAATCTGACAAGAAAAGCTCTTCTCATGGAGTTTGGAGCTCTATCAGGATCCCAAAAATACAGAAATTCAAGACATGTAGGATAATGGCATACTTTGATGGTGAGACTGACTGCATGCTTTTCTGCTTCCCTGATGTTCCTTTTTATTTCAGAGATTAATTTTAAAGGCTATTCTTATTCCATGTGAATCACACCTCTCACATTTGCCTACCCACAGGAGGGGGATAAAAAAATGGTAATAAGATCTAGCAGTTTGGGGACCCCTAACTGGCAGAATTCTCTAGCTGGCAGAATACTGGCAACCAAAAGTAGATCAAGCACACTACATCTTACATAAAAGAGCCCACGTGCCTCCTCACATTAAAATAACAGCTCTGCTATACCAAGAATAGTGTTTGTCATTGTCTTTTCAGCAAAGCCATGACTGCATAAGCAAGCTCAGCATGGTGTGCTCTAATTGATTTACAGAAGCTAATTTTTTTTTTTTTTTTGGTCACAGCAATAGAGAAAACTTTCTTCTAATGCATCTAGGCAAATGCTTAAAACAAATAAATAGCTTGCCAAAGCCTTTAGATCACCTCAAACATGAACTCTGTTCTGACAGCAGTAATGGAACAGGCTGCTGATTTCTCAAAGGCAAGCAGGTATTTGTGATCATTATAAATACAGCACGTAATAGTCTTCATTCACTTCTGTGTTGTTTGTTCTTTCCCCAGATCTTATCTAATTTCCCAGAAAATTTGTGCTTTTTCTGTCCCATTAATGTCCACACCAGCATTCAGAAGGCAGGAAGATACACAGCATATGCTGATACTTGCAAATAACAGCACTGAAAGCAGTGTACAACAGTGCACATCTCTGAAAAGAGGCTGCAATGAATCACTCCAGCATGCTGATTAGCATTTTTACTACTTTAAAATTTCGACTTTCATTTTTTTTACTGCATCTTGATGCACCGCTCTTTCCCTTTTTGGCTGACTGCAACTCACTGTAACTAAAGAATTCTTCTTCTGCTTTCTCTCCCTCTGACTGTGAAGTAGTTTATGATGTTCTGCGTGGTGAACAGCATATATAAAAATAAATTGTATGCTAAATATGTTTGGAAGGTAATATGATAGCAAATCAAGAAACAGGAAGATTTAAACCTCCCTTGCAGCCCAAAAGACAAACAGCTTAGTGGAGATGAGGGATATGAGCTTTGCTTCAATATCCTACTTCTCCTGTACAATAAATATTTATATTACATATGCAGACATTATGTATTATACCAACAAATAGTGTTTCATGCCACTCCAAAATACCAAGAAAGATGGAAGGCTGGACAGGCAGCTGAATCTTCCATACAAAGTTACTTTATTTGATTTACTGCCATCAGACATCTAAAGGAACAATGCAAGCCTGAAATTACATTAAGCAATGTGCTCTATCACATGTTCGAAAGGCTTAGCAAGGGATTCAAGCACATCCTAGAAATTTTGCCCATGCTTTAATGCTTTGCTGTGTGGAGGACATACCTGTGGAGCAAGGCCACTGAAAACACTGACTTTCCAAAAGTTATTCCCAGAGCTTGTTGAGTGTTCACTGGAGCAAAGTGCTCTCCTGACACTGCCCCATTCTTTCCCAAAGCCAAACAATGAAGGAAAACTCTCCATCTCTTAGAAACAACTTTCTAGAGTGCATAATATATATTGCATACAGTTAGAAAGTGCCTGTGTATTTGTACAGACATTATTTAGCACACTAATTAAAGTAAGGAAAAAAGAGCATTAACTTTAAACCAGGTCTTCTAAAGTTAAAAATATCTATTACACTCTGCTACACACTTCACTACTCAAGATCACTGAGGAGGAAGCACATAACCATAAATAACATCCTATGTTTAATAAGGAAACTGTAAGACAGCAGTATATCAAAAACCTACTATTTACTTGACACAACTCGCACAGTAAGCTCATTTTTGTTGCAAGTAAATCACCTCAATATACACAAGGACTTCAGGAAAAACAAGCAGGAATTCATAGTCTAACTCAGGAGAATCATAAATCTAAATGTTTCTGTATGAAAAAATGACACCAATCCACTGCTTGCTTCCAATTTTCAGCTTCCCAGGAATTCACCTTGTTCATATGCATCATGCCATTACAGAGCTATTCAGCAAGATGCCAGAACTGAAGGCTCCCCAAATGGTCTCAACTGGACAGATGGGTAAAGCTTTTATCTTGTTCCCAGAATAGCTGTTTTCATGGCATGCCTGAAAGAAAACAAAGACTTATATGACCCTTTTTAATTTTCCTCCTCTAAGTCTGTATGCTTGGCTGAATGGGACAGAGTTCAGTAGCAGGTCTCAAAGAGTGGTGAAAGCCAGCACTCTGTTTGTGACTCCTGGGAAAGAAGGATCAGGGCACTGGATCTTAGGAAAGAATCTTCACACAAGTACTTCTCCATCTGAACACTCTGCAGAGCTGGAAATATCACCAAACTAATTTGCAAAATTGCTGTGGGTGAAGAATCCAAGATAAGCATAAGCCATAAACCTGAAATGTCATCAGTTCTCAACAGCATCTCACTGGACCTTGCGATGCTCAGAGTTAAATTATTTTTAGCTAACTAAGAACAAATCTTTCTGGTTATGATACCATCTTCATGACACCATCCAGTAAGCTACTTCACTGCAATGACTTTTAGATTAAATTGTATTGATAGGACATGGAATTGTTCATAGGATCGCAAAATGAAATTATATTCCAAATAGCTGAAACTGCAGAAGCAGAAAACTCTAAGTATACATTATATAGTTTTACTTATCTTTCTACAGTTGGAAATGTTATTCACAGCAAACCAACCAACACTCTTAAAGAGTAGGAAGTCAGTAATGATGGAAAACATACTCTGCAAATACTCATTTCACAATACATTTCTGAGCATCTATTTTGAGCTCATTACCCACAAAAATCCAAGGCATGTGGGTTTACTCACTGTGCTACTCATCAACAGCACATTTTGATTGTAGTCAAAGAAAATTCAGAAGAATATTATCTACAGTATGTTCACGTGCTGACTTTCTGATTCATGCTGAGATGGCTGTTCATTCAACCCTGTCTAATTAGCACTCCACAAATTATGAATGGCAAATATTTCCAGCAAACCATTTCCATGCACTCTGAAGACTGAGAAATAAGCACAGAATAAGCTTTTTAAGATTTTTCATATTTAGGAATTGGTCATTTTATTATCAGGGGAAAAAAGGATTCTGTGCTATTTATCAGCTGAGCAATATGTTCTGGCTATCTTAACAAGTATGGAAAAAAAGAATAAGCAACAAAAGGAAGAGATTTCTGTTTATCTCTTTAGGTTTGTGACTGTACCTCACTTTGTCTTACCATCAATTGTTGTGCACCAAAGGAAAGCACATCTGAGGAGTACGACTTAGAGCTGGGGGTTTGCATTGTCTAAGGAATCAGGAAACTACAGAAGAACATCTACTTCCCATGCAGAACAACTCCATACATAAACACTGCTCCCCACACTAGCTGGCTGATGGGATTAGCATTGGTTTTCTCCTTAAATTGTATCAGCACTTACTCTCTCCTCTTGCTATCAGTGCTCCTTATGCAGAATTTCAAAGAAAAAAACTTAAAGATTACAGAATTTGTGCAAGGACTGTTCTTTCAATACTGAGTCAGCTGACACATAACTAAATTCAGTCCAATTTAGGACTGAAGCATGAGCAGCTTCAGGGAGGCATTTGATCATCTCATAAACAAACAAACCCCAACATATTGACTAAACCAGAATAAAATTCTATTTACTCAAGTAAGTGCACATATCTCCTATGCAGCTCCTGTTGAGACTGGAGGATCTACTATGTGAAGGGCTGCTTGTGAAAATAAACAAATATTCATAGCCGGATGCCCTTGCCACTACTTGGTATTCCCTGAGTAAAATCCCCTATAAATTGAATAAGAGATAGCAGGAGACCCTCAGTCACACTACATGTGAAGTGTGTATTTCCTGATGCTTCTATAAACTCACATCTAGCTTCCCTATGCCAAAACACCATGATTGTTCTGGCACATACACAAATATTCACTTTATATCAAATAAGCTTCATTAATGGCACCAATCAGCAACAAATAAATTTCATGCTGCCAACACAACACAAATATATATATCTATCTTTTGAGTTTTGGATGAAGGATTGGGCCATGATAAAAGACTCAAGGACAACCTTAAATCTAGTACAGCACATGTAGTACTTTCATGGAAGTTAATTATCTTATTATGCCAGTCCAACAATAACAAATCAGAGAACTTAACAAAATAAATGACTCTGGCAGAAAAGAATAGGGAGAGGGGGGAGAATTTGCATTTGCCTCATTATTTCCTCTGCTTTCTCCTTTTATTATTTTCTCCTTGTCTAAGCACCTAGCTTTGGTCACTCAGAGAAACAGAATGAGGCCAGTCTGACATTTGACTTTAGTAATTTTAACTCTTTCCACACTGTTAGATCATGTTTTTAGAAGAATGGTGTTTCTGTTCCCTGCCTCTGGGTTCCTTTTATACTGGGTCTTCAGTTTCCTTTAGAATGACCAGAGGAAAAAACTCTTTCCTTTTCAATAAAAGCTACAAGATTCCTATATGATTCTTACAGGATACTAGGATCTGAAGCTTTAAGGTGAGAAAATAATGCAAAATTCATAATAAAATCAGGTTAGCAAAACCCCAAAATTATCAGAAGAAATAATTATAGTATTTTTAATGAGACATCAAAGTAATTTGACATATATTTTCTCTGTGTGCATACTGGGTAACATTCATTCCTGTGAAGAGGGACAGCATAAACATGTGAACTACTTCAGTCTCATTTAAGACTTTAATTAGGACTTAATGCATGTGATGTATACACCTTCAACTGGCCACTAGCACAGAATTGAATTTTATCCACAGTGGGTATTGATCTCATCTCCACTGATGCTGCTCTTACATCAGGTGTAAATTCATGCATAGTTCATTTTAGATAAACAAAAGTGATTCTACAGCTTCCAGGCATGAACAAGCCAAATGAAAATTCCATAAAAGTGAAAAGCCAATTTTTCAAACCCTTCTGCATACTGAAAACAAAGCACTCTGTACTACATTAGCTTCATCATATGATTCTTTAAAAATACTTGTCTATTAGCACATGCCAAGGCAATAAATCCAGAATTACATATTTCCAATTGATAAGTCTACAAAAACTAAGTATTCCATAACAGAAAGCCTTTCTTGCCATAACTAACATTGATGAGTGATAGTGATGCCAAATAGAATAGCTTCAAACCCTTTGCACATATAATAGATCTCTTTAGGATTAGTAGGGAAAAAAAAGTCCTGTTTTTATCAGGAAGTAACACCATGTGAAAGCAATGCAGGAATTCTGATGGCCTTCCTGTGGTGCTGAATGGATCTTTGAATTTACTTTGCACAAGAATGTGTGACCTGAACTCCTGCATTGTGAGACATGACAGAGGAAGAGAGGATCCTCCTTCAAAGAAGCTGGGCTCTCAGAAACTCATGTGGACCACAATTTACCCAAAATTTAAATGTTGCCTTTAGAAACTGTCAACCAAGTGCTCAGGGAAGGATAATGGAAGATAGTGACATGTGAGCAGTGTGATACATACAGAGGCAAGTTCAAAGCTGGAATTATAGTGCCTGAGGAGAGAGGAGAAGAGCCAGATGCTGCTTCTGGCAGAACCTCTAGGAATCATTGCACCAACATCCATCAGGAGAGAACAGCATGTCAGGAGAGAGGGATATCTCACATCAAATACCTGAAGCCAATTCTGCTTTCAGAAGGATTGATTCAGGAAGGGCCAATATTTGGGCAAAGAAAAAGATAAGCAGAGAAAATAGTGATATCAAATTCAACAGAAAGACATTGTAAACAATGGTGCAGGGACTGCTCATGTCAATGAATATCAGGTTGGATGGGGCTTGGATGGGCCCCATCCAACATTGACCAGGCTTGGACATGGCTCTGAGCAGCCTGGTCTAGTGGAAGGTGTCCCTGCCCATGGCAGAGGGGCTGGAACTGGATGATGTTTAACCTCTTTCCAACCCAAACCATTCTACAGTTCTGTGATGCTCCCACCAGCACACCTTGTGGTGGCCAGCCCCACCAGGGCATGAAGACTGGCTTTGTGCCAGGTAAGCAGAGACCCTGAACCAACTCAGCTGGACATGGAGAAGACTCACATGTTATGGCAACACAGAGAGAAGTGTCTTCTATTACTCAAAAACATTTCTGTAAATAGATACTCCCTAATAAGGCCCCCGATTCGAAAGAGCTGATAATTTTCTTTGTGGGGCAAGGGTGATGTTCCCATTGACACTCCCATTTTCTTGTTTGTGATGGGTAAGAGGGAGGCCAAAAATGTTGCTGATTCCCTTCATTATCAGTGGGTGGGCAGGAAAAGGTATCGTGGTGCTATCACTTTCTAGTGCAGCTCTCCTGTTGACTGCAGGGGACTGAGGATGGCAAGCTGTTGCAATGCAATTTGCATGTGCTCTGGAAAGAATGGGGGCATTTTAGAAGTTGGTTTTTTGGTTGGTTTTGTTTTTTTTCCCTAAAGATAAGAATTTCTGGGTTTTTACATGCAAGACATCTGACTCATTTTGCAGTCTGGGGAAAGGAACATTTGTAGCTCCTCTTTCTCTGTGGCACAATTTGTAGTTGATTCTTCTTAGTGGCAAGAAGTATTTGTTTGGAAGTCTACCTGGGAGGAAAGAAGTGAATGTTATCAGTCAGAGTTTTCTGTACCATCCCTTAAAAACAGGATTTTGGTAGAAGAAGAAGAAGAAGAAAAAAACCCAAACCAAACCACCGCATCCAGGATGTGGTTCAGGCCTCTAGCATCCAATTTAGTGGAGTGCATTTTTTTTTTGTAATGCCATAACTTAAATTCAGTTCAAGATCTGTAATGGCTTAGAGCTAGCAAAAGAAAAGGAACTTGAGAGCAAAATAAACGATCCTCTCTGAAAATGTCCAGATAAAAGCAAAACAGAGAGAAACAGCCTTTGATGAAGGCAGGAATGCAGCTATCCTAACACAAAGCAAATTCAGTATCAAAAAGCATCTACTGAAGAGGATAGAACAGGGTAGGATACTTTCTAAGAAATAATTTCCAGATGTGGAAGGGAGAGGAAAACTTAGAAAACAAAGCCTAATACGGAAATCTATAGTCTCATACGTATTCAGGTCCACAGTAACATCCAGCTTTGATATAAAACCTCAGAAAGAAAAAGAACACTTCCTGACAGATTGTTTACAACAAAACACTGGAGATGGCCACACTTTGACACAGGAACTCTTAGTGCAGCTATTAAACTTACAGGGTGCTAAGACAAGCTATAGGTTATGTAGCTCCCAAGGTAGCTTCCATAATTTCACTTCCACTGGTACTGCTTAAGACTGTGAACATTCCTTTAACAAAGCATTTCTTAAAAAAAAGGCACAATTTTGTGTTCAGTTTTGTATGTTAACATTTTTGAACTGGTGTTAAATGCTAGATAATCAATTGCTGTGTGCAAATCTTCATGACAGTGACATCACAAATCAATCAAATCCTTCTTTCTGTGCCAAACCTGTAGGAACTATCAATTTGGAAGCACAGACAATATACAAAGGCATAATTCAAATATTTGACAAACACACGTCTCAGAGTTAGGGGCACATTTACAAAGACTTGCAAAGTTGGTTTTTTTTTCCACTTTATTGCAGCCAGTGGGGCACAGATAGCTCAATTATGAATTTCCATAATTTCCTCTGACAGTAACTCCTAAAAGAGAGTCAATCCACATCTAATATAAAATATGGTGAAAACTTTGGAAATTGTATTAAGTGTTTATCCATCTATGCACACACACTTTTCTCTCCCCAGTGAAACCCATCCAGCAGATGGCTTCATCTAAGCTTAAAGAAGCACTGAAGAATGAAGGATTCTTTATGAGACAAGAAATTAGTTAAATGAGACAAGAAAGAGTTAAACAGATGTTAAAAGGCAGTCTGCTTTTGCCTGCCTGAAGGGCTTGATCCTGCTGAGAAAATGAGACAAGTGCTCCAATGGATTTATAAAGGCAAGAGACTTATTCCCTTAAGCTGCTGTGCATGTACCTAGCAATCCTGAGGTGTCAATTCTCTGAGCCGCCCAATTTAGGAAAAAAATACTTTTTTATTTTCTTTCTTTTTAAAGCTCAGGAAGAAGAGGAACTTGGACAGTCTAGGAAAGAGATCTGCTTACAACAGAGAACTAAACAGTTTATCAGGGCTACATGAGATCATCAGCTAGAGTCTCACGTAGCTAATTTGCAGCCTAGTATTTATTTTGCACCACTGATTTACAAGGCACATAGGTATTAAGTGGACTGTGAGCATCCCATGAAATTCTTTCATCTTTCAGTGTGCTTTTTGTACATTTACCAAAAATCATCATTTTCCAGCACCCTGGATAGCTGCAGCACCAAATGATAAATGCTTTCTCAATGAAGAGAACATAATTTCATTGGATTTCTCCTTAAGCTCAAGCCTCCCTAATAATAAATATATTGATTAAAATTTCCGCTCTGGAAACAAAGGACAGATTAAATAAGTGTTTCACAGTGAGAATATATGAATGTGGGAATCTCCACTTCTATACACAGCTCAATTTAATTTGGTGAAACTTGGTGAAAAAATGGACCACATCCATAGATTGATGCCTCTGCAATTCAGGAAACCATAAATCAAGAAACCTGGAAGAGACAGAACATGATGGCAGTACACTGTATTTGGTTAAAAGCTGTATTAGCTGTCAAATATTTAGCATGCATTCTGCTGAAGGGACACTGTTTAAAATAAGAAGGTTTTGAGATATAGCTCAGTGAGCTGTCCTGCTCTGTAAGTCATGTAATTTGTTTTGTTTGCACCAAATCTGCAGTCGCATTTCACTGTTATGCAGAAGAAGATATGATAATGCTGCTTCAGAGGGTCTTTAGTTGTAAAACAGAACATATTTGAATATGTTGCTTCATACAAACAATCTTGATTGTTCCAGTAGTGGAAATGGGCTGTAGGTAATCTCGCACAAACCTGACAACAGATTTACAACAAGATTCCTCTGAGACTATCCATAATCCAGCTACATCCAATATTCCAGACACATCTGCTAGTGGAAGCAGGTAAAAACAGGGCAATAATACCAGCTCTGTGCTGCCCCAC
Source organism: Rhabdornis inornatus (assembly GCA_013397075.1). NCBI lineage: Eukaryota > Metazoa > Chordata > Aves > Passeriformes > Rhabdornithidae > Rhabdornis > Rhabdornis inornatus. Next base: position 454,803 of record VWZS01003626.1, read on the forward strand.
AACACTCAACCATCAGCTACAGACATCAACCACAATGGTGGCCAAATAGCCCCAGTGGGCAATGTCCACCTGGCAGCACAACACCTGCTCCGTAAGATAAAACCATTTTAGCAAAAGCACTTGTTAATCTCCAACATAAGTTCAAAGATCTGGAAAAATACACCTTTAGAACACCAAAAAATGACAACTTCCAACTTGTCCTTAGTAGAAGGCCTGAACTTCTGAGTGATGGTTTTCTAATATCAGATCTTAAATGTCACTGATCCCACAGCAAAGCACTGATGTGCTCTGGCATCAGTTCAGATCTGTATGGGTACGTACCAGGCCTCACACTGGTTTAGTTTTCATTACCTGAAATGTCATTTTGAAGGGTTCCCCATTTAATATATAAATGCCAGGTGACAAAGAGATGATCAGTGACCTTCTAAAATCATAGTGCTATCATTTTGCTCGAGGGTGCCAATTTTTGTCCTGGGCACGGTGCCACAAACCAGCTAACAACATCACAGCACCATCATAGGATGGAATTGGTGGAAGCATCTTAGACTGGAAGTGACAGAGGCCATATGACAACAGCTACTCTGAGGCACAGTCTTGTCAGCTCAGGAGTGTTTGCATTTCCATGAGGGACTATCCCAGTCCAACTGATGTAAAAAAAAATTCAGAAGTATTTCACTCTCTAGGAGTTTCAGTTACCTTTCCAGAGATTATTTAGTCATGTGGGACACCAGCTCTCACGGAAAAAAGCTCTTGAGATTTCTCACTGAAAGTTAATGAGACTTTGTCTCCCAGGTGTCTGAGTTATGCTTGGGGTAAGACTCAAAAATCTGAGCAACACAAGCATATGTAAAATACTTATCTGTATGCCCCACATACATTCTGAACCTAGAGGCTTAATGGCAAAGTTTCAAAACAAGTGGTAATAAATCCAAATTTTAGCCAGTTTTATTGGGTCACTGGATCACTGTATTTTTGTAGATGTTACTCCTTGCATCCTGGAAGATGACGACAGTATGATAAAAGCATCTGAAACTGATAAGAGAATGAACAGAGAGTAAAATCAATATAAGTGTACTCAGAGCAGTGTTATTGCTGGATACTATCTGAACCTCTACCTAAGAAACTTCTCTCTGAAATTCTTCTATAGTTTGTGTTAGTCTCATCATGGGGATGATAAAAGTCTGAAAAAAACACTGGCAAGGGAAGGAATCAGTATTTTAAAGTAAATAATCCCACGACGAGACAACCTAACACACTGCTTCTAAACAGAGGTGAAGGAAGGCACTGCAGGAACACTTTTATTTCATTATCCTCCAGCTGCTTGCATGCCCATCTTATGTAGCTCAATTCATGAAAAATTCTACAATGGCCTCAGTCTTCAGGAAAAAGAGAATTTTTCCTGCACAAGACAGTACAATCCTTCACAGCAACAGGGACATAGAGCATATCCTTTTCCATTCTACCCCTGCAGAAAGTGTCTTTAGTTCCAGGAAAACAGAGATGCACATCTGGTGAATTGTAATAAAAAGACCACCTACCAGTGTTTTGGGGAAAAACTAGTGCGAAAAAAGTAGCACTGAAACAGCTCCTGATTTCAACTAAACTATGTCTAGTAAAACCACCCTCCATTTTTGCAGCATCATGCCTATACACACATGTTCTAAGAATAGACAACTTCCAGTGTTATCAGAACATAGACAACACAGTCAGATCCATAGAGACTTTCAGCACAGAAAAATAAACTGTTTTTAAACAAATAACTGAAACTACAACATCTTCCACCCCATACAATCCAGTTGCAAGTTTCATCTTTGTTTTTCAGATAAAGTTACAAGCTGTATCTGCCTAAAATGACGCAGAAAAAAGGAACAGAGAACTATCACAAAACTTCAGCACGTTCTTCTAGGTCTCAAGGGACATTTCAGTAATTCTGGGGGAAATTATAAAAATTGTGTGGCATACTTGCAGCTAAAAGAGAATAAATCACTTATCACTCCACTCTACTGTCCTTTTATGACCTTTTGTTACATTGATGGGATGCAAGTACCAAGAGGAGGAAAATACTTGTAAACAACATCTTCCTCAACATTGGCACAGCAGCAAAAAAGATCTTGCATTCCTTGTGTGGAAGCATGGAGAACTTCTTAGAATACAGCAGAAATAGCTACAGTACAAGTTGGCAGATTTGTCAGTGTTGCATCCAGATTTGAATGGCTCTCACTCAAAACTCTGCTCTTAATGTTCACCATCACCAAAAGCAGAGAAAAATGTGCTAAACTCTATAAATTCACATTTTAAAATTTACTCAGTTGCTCATTAGCTTAAAGTAGAACCTATGTTGCTTTTGAACTATGACTTTTTGATTAGGAAAACTCATTAAGAAAGATAAAATTAATGAGATGAAATTAATAAACCCTATTCAAGAAGGGCCATGAACACCTAAATATATCTCTTGTTAGAATTAAAAAGAAAAATCTTACAAGATTATAAAAAGTATTTGGATTCTTCATTCGAGTCGTAAAATCTGAGAGGTGAAATGTTAAATTACCTGCTCTGACTAGGGCCAGGTCTTCATCTGTGATAAAACTTCCAAACTTCACTGACAGGAGCTGAGAAGTGGCCCTGATACTGGAATCATATTTCAGTGGTGAGAAACCATCTTAATTTTTGTTTTGTCTCCATATACTTTTCCAAACTATTATTTCATATATTTTATTGACCATATACTCATATACTTTTATTCTATTTCTATCATAATTTTTATTCCACAGTTAAAGTTAATTTTTTCCACTATTTAGTAAACCTACTTTTCTATGACAAGAAGTAGATTGGATACATCTAAATTTAAATAAGCTCCCTGTCATTATCTCTTAGAGATCTCTCATGATCCTCCAAGACACAAATCCAATATAAAGTTTTTTCATGGTAGGGCTCAGTTTCTAAGTATGATTCTAAACCGGCATCTCCTAGAAATATTTTCTGTGTCACTTCTAGAAGAATCAGGATGTGAATTAAAATATAAATTTGCCTGGACAAACAACTATCAGTTTGTTGTAGCATCCTTCCATTATAATGACAGTACAGGAGGACTTCATTTAGGGTCTCATCAAAAGACAGATTGCATTTAGGTTATTTAAAAGTAAGATATAATGCAAGTAAGATTATAATGCAAGTGTTACGGCTGCAAAGTATTAAAGGTATCTTATCCTACATCAAAAAAGAAATCTAATTATACAGAATCAATACTCTAATTCATAATTTTGCACTAAATAATTCAGCTTGTTCCCCAGAATCAACTTTAATTCATGAAAGATTTAGCCTTGCTTAGACGAGAAAACAAAGTTCTGAGATAAACAAGTAGCTAATACACACTCCCCAGATATATTTACACATAAGTAATTAAGGAGTGCTTTATGAAATAAAATATTGATTCCAAAATCAAGAGAACATTCTTGATGTGTACTTTCCCTCACTTGCTGACCCTGTACTCCTACTTAATTATGTTAATAATGTACCACTTTCAATAAGCCAAAATTTTTAATACAATCCTCGTAATATCCTAGTTGTGGAAGCTGGAGATAGCATAATTAACGTCCATGAGAAATGTCAGATAGCTGCTGCTTTGTTTCTTTACTTCTATGGAGGGAAAGGAGAGGAAGGTATAGAAAAACAGAGAAGAAAAGCCATTGAGTGCTTTAATATGTACTTGTTTTCTTCCTTTTCAAATGTTTGTACAGAAGACCAGCCTCTGAAGCACTGGAAATAATTGGATCTCTTCAGTGTTTCACGGAATAAGAAAGGAGTGCCCATTCTTGCAGTGCTGTCACTGCGTGGCAAAGACAGCCCTTGTGGAAGAGATAAAGAGCCTAAACCTTCCCAGTTCACCTGGGTGCTGATGAGGAAGAGCAGAAGCAGAGGGTGAGGCATCTCTATCAACAGCTGCCAGCCACTGCTGGTTTGCCAGATGCAAATGCAGCAGCGTTCACACACTGAATTTGTTCCCCAATGCAAAATGCTCTGGAATCACAACTGCTGGCCAATACAGGGAACTGTAGCGTGGAGATGCCTTAAACTGGCTGCCCATTGTCATTCTTATTGTGCTTATAATTGCAATTGTAAACAATACCCTGTGTTCTTCCACTCTCATTCTAAAGACACAAAATGCTATTAACATCATGAATTCCAGACAAGAGGTTTTGATCTAATTTTATAGTGCTGCCTTCTCTTAAACGTTATGTTTTTGCCATATGGTGCACATAGAGAATTGCAATATTTTTTTCCCTTTTAAGCTGCAAAATTTGTAGGTATTTTAGCAATATTCAGACTTAAAAATCTCAAAAACATCACCTAGAGGCTCAGAACAATAAAAAACACATGTATCTGTGTGTTCATCCAAATCCATCAAAATTGTAGGCCTCTGACTCCCTCCCCAAAAGTCTTTATTGAATGTGAATATCAGTGTTACTTTTTAAACAAGCCTATGACCTCTCTATTGACATATTCTCACTGAAAGTAGAGCTATAATATAGCTAATCTATATCTCCTGTATTCTAGCTGCATATCACCGACATCAGAACACACAGATAAAGAAGTACACAGCTGAAAAAAGCCGTAGAAATAATGATATTTTAGTATTACTTATAGTCTTTTCTGTTTGCCACTATCATTTCTCTAATCATTCAAACATACACGTAGAATTGGTACTTGCAGACTAATCAGCTAGCAAAAATACTGTCAGCAAAATCATAAGACATAAACAAAAGACTTGGGTCAAGAAATAAATTCCTGTTTGAACCTTGAATTGTGTTTTAAATGTATGTTCAGCCACCTTCTGAACTTTTGCTGGTTGAACAGAATGTCCTGTTTTAAGCCCAACTTGAACTCAAGCAAAATGACAAGAAATAGAACCAGCCAAGGCACAGAGCTAAACAATCCATTTTTTTTCATGCCACTTTCTGCATTGCTTTTGTTTTTAACTGCGTGACCTGACAGTAAATGAACAGCCAAGCATTTATTGTCACCAGATCTCTGAAGTGACAAGTCTCTAATAAGGCTGCCTTCTGCAATAAACCATTTTTGCAGGAAGAGATGAAAATTGTACCTCAAAAAATATTCATTAGATTAGATTGATGTATATAACAGCACAATAGAATGGTGAGTCACAAAGGATCAAATAATTATCTTAATAATGTCCACTACAGCGATGAACTGAAACAGTTTGCACGTTAGAAGGCTATTTATGTACCCTGTGATTGCATTAGGTTTTGTTGCCTACAGGCATCTCAGGAGTGCACCAACAGCTCTGTAATCCACATCACTTCGTGGTTTGTAACTGAGAGTGCAGCAATCAGTATTTCCCTTTATGCCCAATTTTTTAATACAAACATATCTTTTTTTGTTTTAGTAATTACCAGTGAAGAAGGAAGCAGGTAATCTATACCACTTCTTCCTTTTCTTCTGTAATATTTTTATGAGTATTACAAAATAATTTTGGTTGTTTTGTTTCCCAACCTTTCTCAAATGGGAACCTAAACAACTACATCACATCCTTTTTTATTGCTGTCAAAAAAAAAAAAAAAGTTCCTGGCAAATACAGACGACATCTGGACTCAGCATTACTGAAACATGGAAATGCCATGTTGTCCACTTTCTGTCCACTGCTGCTGACATCTAATCAAAGCCAAATGTTGGGGTGGCCAAGAATCTGAAATAAAGGGAATACAGTGACAATGCCACAGCAAAGGGCACTTCCCAGTTGAACGATTCTTCTAGCACTGGTACCAGCTGGATTACAGGCAGCACTAAGATTATCAGTGCTTCCATTCAAAAGCACCCTTTAGTAAGGGCACTTAACAAGATCAGAAAGAATTGTCTCCTCTCTTGGATACTGATAGCCCTAGAAAAGCATTAGCACATCTCTCCTTGAGGAAAGGCTGAGAGAATTGGGATTGTTCAGCCTGGAAAAGGGAAGGATTTGGGGTGACCTAACTGTGACCTTCCAGTACCTGAAGGGAGCCTACAAGAAGGATGGAGAGGGACTATTTACAAGGGCCTGAGGTGACAGGATGGGGGGGAATGGCTTCGTACTGAGAGTAGGTTTAGAGTAGATATTAGGAAGAAATTCTTCCCTGTGAGGGTGGTGAGACAGTGGAACAGGTTGCCCAGAGAAGATGTGATGGTTGGATAGAGCTCTGAGCACCTGGTCTAGGGGGAGGTGTGGCAGCGGAGCTGGAACAAGATGATCGTTAACCTAAACCATTCCATAATTAGCAGAGACATACACTGAGGTCCCCAGGATGAGGAATGAGGAAAGATATTCAAGAAGAACTCTTGGATTCACAGATGTTATTGGGGTTTTCTGTTTGGTTGGTTTTTTCGGGTTGATGTTTTGTGAGTTTCTGTGTTGTGGGATTTTTTTGGGGGGGGGGAGGGCTTTGTTTTTTGTTTGTTTTTTTTTTAATGAAGAAAAGCACTGCCACCCAAAACTGCAAACTGGAAACAGTCCTGCATACAGGTGCAGCTGATGCTTATGGAGCACTCTGAGGAAATGGAGCTAAATCATGAAGGTATAAACAGCTTACAATGAAACCATTGACTCTATTCTTCAGTGGTCATTCAAGAATGTCTGGTACAATTTTGGGTTTCCCAGTATATCTCACACCCCATCAAAAATTAACTGCTTCTTTTTACAGTCTTCAAATCAACCTCAGTATCTGCAAGACTCTGGTATCTACCAAAGCATTTAAGGTAGATTTAGTAATGTTTTTATATATTTATCATGGCATATTGTATTCCATTGACATTGCAGAAAAATTAGTCGGTATGTTTTGTTTAAAATAGACATATTTTCTTTGTCATGGTTTTATGAAAATTTTCATCTTTGTTTTCATTTAAATGCTATCAAATGTGTTTGGTTTTGAACAGCCTTTGAGAAACGATTAGTGATAAAAACATTTGGATAATGGTTCATCTATTTTTGTTCACATTGACACAGCAGATTTGCCATTCTCTAGGCTGGATTCTGAAAGGACAAGAGTCAGTGTTACACAATATCCATGACCCTCTTTTTGTTAATCATCCCTAATCAGCTGTTGCTTTACAAATCAAATTTCTTAGTCCTTTCAGGCATGCAGTGTGATGCTAATGTGTGGCAACAGGATGTTGATTATAGACCACTGGGTAGCACTAGCTGCCCCATTAGTGGCATCCAGCTGTCCAGATTCATGCATGAGCAAGAAGGATTTAATAAGTTAAGATGAAAAACAGCAAAATGCCTATGATGTGAAATGCTTGTGATGCAAATAAGGACAACACAGAAATAATTAGTGTGAGGAAAAGCATCTTTTCTAAGCAGTAGTAGAGGTAAATGACTGTAACTTTATTAATCACTATATTAGACATTGGCATTTTCTACAGTATTTTTAATTCATCTGTTAACCCTGTTTCTAGCAACAATGAGCATAAAAGCAGAGTGTAAGAAACTGGGCATTCCAAGACCTACAGAGCTAAAAATATCCATTAACAGCTTGAACACAATTCAAAAGATTAACTGTATTAAAATCATTTAACTGATACAGAGTGTGCTACTCTTTTGGGATACCTGTGTTTCCAGCTGTAGGAAGCATCAGGGTAATATTGGCCTCAAAATGTGGTTAGCCTGGGAAAGCTGGTATTTTTAGTGTCATCTTTTAAAACAGAATCTGGAAGCTTGGATACCGAGAGTTTCTTTCTTTTACAATTGCAAAGCTTTTACATACCTGCACAGACTTCAAAGATCAAAATCCCCCACCATAAGTTTTCCTCTGAATTTCAAGTCCATCCCCAAAGCACCACGGCAATTCTTTACTTCTGTATCTAATTGCTGTAAGTTCTAAAAAGTGCCAAATAAAAGTGCTGAAGGTTGAGATTAGCCCATCATTACTTAAAAGTGAACACGGTACCATTTTTCTGACTTAATACATCTTGGCCTATATTTCCTTAGGGTACAAAACTTGGCTGTGTGTTACTCTGCTATAATAAACAGTCAATGATTCCATAAATAACGGGGTCCAGCTTCTTAGCTGATGCAAATTGACTTAAATAGAGCTAAGCAGCCTGACACCAGCTGAGGAAACAGCTCTGTAGATCTAATTATACATACAGCAAAAAAGTCACTAAGAACCCTATCTCAGTTCAGCCTATTTGACATAATTAACTGTACAATAAAATGTTCTGTGATCAAATAGCTTAGTTCTTTTGAAGAACTCACTTTCCCTTTCCTGCAATAAGCACATCTTAAGAAGAAATTCATTCTTACATCCCTGAACATTTGCAACTATCCACACCAAAGGCTGCTGTTTTGTGCCTAATCCCAGCTATTCTGGAGAGAAAAGCAAAATCTCCAGCTGGGTGCCATGACTGCAGAATAAGACTCTTTCAATGCATAAATGTCCATCAGTACAACTAGAGTCATGTTAGTTGGGATCAGGACCAAAGCCATGTTCTCAATTTCATTTTACAGGGGCCAGACTAGTACAGAGGCTGGGAAGCTCTCAAACATGTAAAAAAATAGCCTGGATTGGAATTGGTGACTGGAAGGTGAAGGACTTGCTAAATCCTCTCCAGGGCTTCACTCTGCCTCTCTTCTCTAGTCCCCACTCTGAAAACAAAGATGCATTTATTTGAAGCTCTGTTAATTTTGCGCAGGGGAAGGCAGTAATTAGCACTCCTCAGTTACATAAAGGGTTCATTCCTAAAACTGCTTGTCAATTCATACTCCACCTTTTGACAAAGGTGCCTGGATTAAATCCATAAGTAAATGGATTTATGTCATTTAGTCACTCAGGTTTTAAAACTCTCTGAAGCTCTACTGCCTTACCCTACTCCTAGAAAAGCTGGTGTGTTATTCCCACAGACAACATTTATTAAATCATTGTATCATTACTTTCTAAACCAACATTCTCTACATTTTTCAGTAATTTGCCTCCTTGAACCAGGGTATACAGAGCCTGAGAACTATTAAGTTAAACAACTTCTCCTTGGTTATCTTGGTTTTATTTCTCCCTAGAAGCCTTTAAACCATTCAGAGCAATCCCTGACAGAATGTGCTGGAATACAATAATATATCAATTAACCACAGTCAACCAGCTGCTAATACTATTTCTCCAAAATGTCTTCATTATTAATGGAAAGCATTGTGGTGTGGCAACACGCTCAACAACTAACTGCAAAAGAAATTATGACATAGTTCTGTGAATAATTATATTGCATTTCCTAACATTTTCCTATCACATTAATTAGTACAGTTGTGGTTTTAAGTTCACAGAGCCAATTTGACCTCTTTTAGCAAAAGCCCACAGAGGCCACCCAGCCAGCAAAACCTTATACTAGTCATATATTTTCATTTGACAAAGCTTTATAAAATATACACCATCTAATGGCTTCACATGCATAGATACTTTCATTAACCACTGAAAATTTCCTCAAAACCACTTTCTAGAGCATTTAGAAGAAAATAATCTGGAAGAAAATTAACAGCTCGAAATGACTGCATATGGAATTACTCACAGGGGTGCTAATTAATCTAGCTGAAAACTGGGACATGACAGCTCTGGAGACTATTATAAAATATAGAGCCTTTATTGCTTGTACATCACAAGGTCAGGCACAGCGCAGGTGACACGTGTCAGGGGGGGACACAGCTGAACTGGGGCTGCTTGGTGACCCTGAGTGTCTCAGCCCAGGTCCAAAGTGACAACGTGTCACTGTCACAAAAAGCTCCAGGCGCTGGCACAAATTGACACCGTGCTGGAGCCTCAGCAGTGCTGCCACAGGCCAAAGGGGGGCTGTGACTGCTCTGTTCTTTTTGCTCCCAGACATTGTCATTTCAGATTGTGCTGACGTCTCAACCCATGCACAGCCCAGCAGCCTTCAACCTCTTCATTGTTTCATCCTGCTGGGCAATGTCACTACCCTGGGCAGCAAGGAAATTAACAAAATACCTTAGATGTAGATTGTTTCCAGATATACACTCCATCTACCTTCAAATCTCATCACTTTTCTAAACAAATGTAAGTTTGAACACCAATGCCATGCATAATCAAAAACAATACATCATTAAAACACGAAACTGCTGCATTATAGTTCAGAGATAGTAAATGGTTTGATAGCATTTTATGTTCAATTTTGTTTTAAATAACAGCTGTCTGTGCTTCTTGCTGTCCCTGCAGGAAGAAAAATCAAAGCTAATTCAGGAAAAAAATACTATTCCCATCCTCCTTTCCAAAAAGCAATTCTTTAACTATTCAGGCAATTCAAATCTAAAAATAGCTGAAAAAAAATATTTGGGGGGAAAAAAAAAGAATGCCTTCTTAATTGCATATTAATTGCTATACCCAATTGTAACTTTCTTTTTTCACTAGCAAGTATTATAATTTGTGCCATTATAAGACTCTGGAGAATTGTGCCAACAGAGAATGTGCATGTCAAATAATTGATTCAACCTGCCACTTCCCTACAGGATCAATAAGGAGCAGCTGGACTTGAAATCCCTACCTGAAAACAAGAGCTGCAGCACCTGAGATGGAGCCAGAGTGGAGGTACAGCCTTTGTTTTCCACATCCTGATCCAAAGCACTCAGCTAAATGCTCAGGCAATAAAGCTGAATATAAATAGACAAGTTCACCACTCACGCAGAGGGCAGAACAGGGATGGCTGAAAGGAAGAAACTGCAAAGCAAAATAAAGTACAAAGGAGGGGAGAGCAAGGTATACTGGAACCTGCTAGATCCCTGTATCTGCAGGTCATTTTTACTCCATGTGACTGCTTTGGATACGTCGGACATCCAAGATCAACTTTTTGCACCAGCGCGCTTCAGAAATCCCACTGGCTAATGGTGCACTTCAAGATCTATGGCAGTTCTCCCTTTCAACTAATACAGTTTTTCAACTAAAAGCCTGCATCAAACAGCTTCTCAGCACTTCATTTCTGAAGTTCAGGCAACACTCTGGGTAAGAGACAGTGTCAGCCTTCCCTCCCCCTGCTTATTTCCAGTCCAGGCCAGAGAGAAAAGCCATTCAGGGTCTCCATGGCTATCCACAGCTAGACATCTGTCCCAGATCTCGGCTCATTTGACAGCAGCAGGGTCCCTTTTTCCCACACACATAGAAGGTGACCATGAATCACCAGCAAAGACAAGTTACTCATCATTTAGGTGGAAATCCCATTTCACTCGGCAATCTCACATTGAAGTAGTATTTTTATGTGGTATTATATACATATAATTCTTTATTCTCTTAATATCTCATAAAAATTTTATAGCTGCTTCTTTCGCTCTCAGTTTCTGCTATTTGGAGGCATCAAACAAGCTTGATTTATTTTTGGAGTACTATGGCTATAAATTGCATGTCATGGGATTGTCCCTCAAAGACATTTATGTCTCAAAGACAGCACTGCAGAAACTGAAGCACCACGCTCACACTACCACAAGTGCTAATAAATAAATCACTGTATTTTCTGTAAATGCTTGTGCTTTCAACGTGGGAGCTAATTCAGGCCTCTTCTCTATCTCCTATAACAAACACTAACACTGCCACCTTAGTTGGACTTGACAATTCCTGTGTGTCCTTTCCAACTCAGAGTATTCTGCAATTCCATGATTAGGGATCCTTTTGCCTGCTGTTCCTTCTTAGCAACCGTGATGCAAAAATTCCACCTCTAGTACAATTTAGGAAGGCTTTGAAGACTAGTGTTAATCTGTAGAAGCTTACCCTTTGGATTTACACTCAGAGCATTGGACTACAAGCATCTTTGATAATCTGCACTACAGAAATTTCTTATACACACAACTCCACCTTGCTAATATGTGATTCAGTACCAACAGCATGCCAGGCATTTCCCAAACTCCCATGAAGGTTCAGACCCCATCTGACAAGCATGCATACATAAGCAACCTATAGTTATGATGAGATTTTATTCTCATATGATATGCCCCATAAAAATCCCGCTAGATAAAAAATATCTAGGATATTCTATAAATCTAAGCATGCATATTAATGAGATATTGCAGTTATGCTATATAACACTGTATCAAAGTTCATAGAATCCAACAAAAATCAAAGGCAGTGGAACCTCAGCTGTCTGAAGGGAAATGTATTTGCTTTGTAAATATTAATGAACTTTATATGATGTCTGTAGGGAGAGGTTTCAACAAGGAACACAGCCAGCAGGACTAAAGCACTTCATTTCTATTGTCCCTCCTGAAACATTTCCCATCAGGAGGTCACTATCATACAGATCATATACTATTATATGTAACCCCAAAGGGAGATGTTTGTTCAAACATCCACAGGGAAGAGGATATCATCCAACATGCATCAGGATTGAATTCAGGGGAGTCAAAGTGCTCTGTGACAAGTTTGTTTCCTATTAGGTTTGAGCACTTAACTCCTATAACAATAAGCACAACAATAAGCACCAGTGCAAGTTCAAAGACTTGCTTCCACACATGGGGAAGGCATTTGACATGCACTTAAAAAAAAAAAGTGAAAGCAAAAGGAATAAATGAAATTATTAATATAGACTGCATTTTATCTATAAAACAATCCATCACCATCTCAACTAAAGGATAAGACTATTGATATGCAAATAGAAGACTTAGGTTTTCTAACCTTTTGGATTACAGACCCAAAGGGGCTTTAAATGAAAGGTAAAATTTCCAGCAGAAAAGGCTGAAAATCACATATAAAACCCTTCCCCCAACTGAAAATATGTAGCTGGATTGAGGTTTAAATGCACAGTGCCTTTTAAGTGTGGGGGAAAGCTGTATGGAAGAAACCAGAAAAGAATGCAGAACGTGAAAAATCCCTTCCTTGCACATCATCAAACCTAGGAAATTTAGACATGAGTTCCTGAAAGGCCCTGGTTTCTTGCAAGGGAGAGAAATCAGAAAGACACCTATTCCCCTGGATTTACTGGGCATTGATCATGTGGATGAAGATATAGCAGCTGGTTCTTAGTATTTCTTTTCAGCCTGAAGTACTAAAGAGCAGGGAAGTGTCCCACCAAGTGGTGCCTTAGGTCTAATAGCAAAGATGAGACAAATATACTAGCTCAGAGAGCAATACTCCTGGTTCAGAAAAGCATCCCAAATTCACTTCTGCTAAATGCAAATTTACTCCTGAATGAAAACATGCTCCTGAATCAGGATGAAGACAGACAGAAAAGAAGAGAGACGTGACAACGCTGACCTTGTTATTTACAAGGCATAACTGCAAGTCAAAGCTGTGCTCTGTACCATAGAAACTTCCATGTCAACTGTAAAATTTTATTGCTTTTAAAGCTACTTAATTCTGCTTTCACCCTCACCCATATTTATCATCTAACCACTGGTTGTTTTCTACTTATTTTACTAGCCCCAAAGTATGTTCATCCTTTCCTTTTTTTTATGCAGGTTAAAAGAAAATAAGGCTTCAAAAAATTAATTATATTTAGATTTAGTAGCTGTAAACACTCTATGCTTGTAAAAGTTAATCTTAATTTTTTATCTCATGAGAGATCAGGTTAGAAGTAAGGAGAAACCTGAGTTAGTCTGTGTGTGGCGTTTGTTCAAAAACTCTTCCCACAAAGCATTGCTTACAATTCCTCTGGAAGTGAACAATTTCACAGCCCACCTAATTTATTTTCCATTTTTCCATGAATCCCAAATAAATGAAAGAATCACATAATCTGTCCTGAAGTCTAAGTAGGAAGGTGATATGCACCCTTAAACTGTGCTCACATTTGAATGTGAGCAATTTGTTCTGTATTAATTTTCAGTTATTTAAACTTGGAAGCCTGCCATCATTCCCATGTTTCCACAGGTCCTCATTGTCAATGCTCTCCACATCCACAGTGCTCTTCTCATCTGTTCTGTCATTTCATATTTAATAGACAGACCTATTTTTCACCTTCCCAGGAATACAGTAAGATACAGAACCCATGAAGTATGTGGCCAATATCATCTAACCTATTAAATGTCAGAATCATATATCTCAAACTATATGTCAAGATACCAGAGTCTAGCAGCAATAAACTCATTCTGTTCCTCATAGGGAATGCACTCTGGCTATAAGGATCCACATGGGTTTCCTTCTGTATATATTTGATTGTGACCTTCTGTTGATGGCTGATGTGGTCAGAAATGATGGTAGAAATTGGCCAGATCTTTGATGGGAAAGTGGAATAAAACCTAACAAAATATTCTGTTTACAGTTATTTCTTTCATACCAGTTTGGTTCTTCATAGGGTGATCCAATGTCTGCTTCAGGTCAGTATGAGACTCACCTAATGTATTTTTTTTTGCATTTTAGTATTATTTCACCCTCATGTTCCACACTGGACATTCTGTTTTGGGAAAAAACTGTAAGGCAAGAAAACGGAATTTAAATCAAACCAAAGTGGCACCTTTCCAGAAGCAAAACAGCTATGTGAGTTCATTGGGAACAGAAGACCCAAAGAAGCCATCACACACTCAGCAGGATGCCAAGGAAGTGCCAGCAAAAACAAGCACGTGCTCCTGTGTTGTGTGGAAAGGCTGTGCCAGCAGAGTGCCATCCTCTCCCTGGGGACTGTGGCTGGGCAGGCAGCCCGGCCAGCAGCTGGTGCCCATCCGTCCCACCTGGCTTATGTCTGCTGGTGACTGCCAGCCCAGCCCATCCCTGGCAGGCAGCTTTTCCTACGAGTCTCCCAAAGCACTGTCTCCACAATAGGAGCCTCCTTGCAAACCCCAGGAGAGCAGAAGGAAAACCTTCTCCACTGTCTCCTTCCTCTTACCCCAGCACAATTCCTGCTAAGACCCAGCTGTAACCCACTGATACAGCTCAGACACCAAAGCAGAGCACAGCAGAGCATAAATTGCTACAGATTTACTGATGTGCAGGGCTCAGAAGCAAAACAAAGATTGCAGCAGCAATTTCTCCATTACTTGTGAAGTATTTTACCCATGAATCTCACTCGAGTTACGTGGATTGTTATTCCTCAGTTATTTATTCCTACATACACACAGGGTGAGGAACACAAGCCGATTTAAAGTCCCCAGAAGGGCAGCAACAATAACTGAATCCTTCCAAAATGAAGGCTGGACTTCTTCTGTACTGTATTGATTTAAGGAGCCAGTTGAAATTATCACATTTCTGGCTGAAAGCCAGTACAGAAATAACAGGATGTTATCCTGATCTTTTTGTCATGCAAGAAGTAACAAGAAGGAAAACCATTTCTACTTAGTTTTAAGTATTTTGTCACACTGCTCACTACAGTTGTAAGGCCCCTCCAAACACCCAGAAATCACAAGGAAAAAATAAATCACAGAAACAAGACAAAACTCAGCCCTTAAGCAGAGACAATTCATTAATTTAGCTACACGCCTGTAGAGTTTTGAAGCTATACAGGCTCCTGCTATCATAACTGCTATTAAACTGTAAGGATAAAAAGAACAAATTCTTTGGCAAATTTCAATTGTTATTTAGTTAACCGCTGTAAACACAAAAGAACCCATGCAGAGCTCTGTTTTGTATTAGTGACACTCATTAGCTGTAGCAGAGTTACTGAAGGTGTTTTTGATACAGTACACGAAGGTTGGACAAACCTTTGCAAAGATGTGTTCAGTGAAAACATCTCCACTATGCATGGATTTTCTTGTTCCTCCACAAATTTTAGAGGGAAGAGTTGACAGAAAGCCATGTCTCCAAATCATTCCTCCCAGTTTCATTTTGGTCACAAATTAGCATCTCAAACCATACCACAGGACACAGGCCTGGGACATTCCCAGCCATCATGAGCTCCAACAGCTCTGTCCAGGAGGGATCCTTCCTGCCTGTTTCTCAGTAGCTGTAGCAAAAATACCAAACCCTTTTCAAGTTAATAAATAAAGTATTCTGTGTAACAAAGACAGGCTTTGTCCGCTTCACTTTATCACCCCTCTAACTAAACAGCAGCCTGAAGAACATATAAGAAAAGCATTGCTGCCTTGGCAGCTGCCTTATCATTTCAGAAAATGAATTGTCTGTAGGGATGATAGTTAGATTTGGGCTTTGGGGACAGCACTGAATCTCTCTGAGCCTGGTGAGAGAGCAGCTACACAGAGCAAGTAAATCATTTTAATTTTGTACCAGTTGAAAAGCATTTTTTTTTCTCGACTTCAGCAAGATGACAGTGGCATGATGGCTGATTTTCATTTCAATCAGAGCAGCATATGATTACCACCTAATTAGAATGTAGAAATAGAAAGGAGATCATTTTTTAACCTACCCAAGAGAACAGTGCTGGGGGAGGGGAGGAGATTATGTTAATCAAGTGATACTGGCATATCAGAGCGACCAAAATAGCCGGATGAATTTTTATCGGCACCCTTACTGTCCTTGAGGATCTGTCAGTGGCTTCGATCGAAACCTGTATTTTCAGAGCTTTATTTCTGAGTAATAAATATTCTTTAAAATAAATACATGTCACTGCAGACCCAAACTAAAAGATATTGCCTTAGGCATAAATGCATATATTTTTGTCAAAATTTCACATGGTTTTGTTGACTGTAAACATGAAAACTAACAAATCAAAACTAAAAGTCATGCTGTCTTAAGGGGAGTTGTTTGCATTCATATACATGTTTGGGGTTTTTTTTTTAAACTTGCTTCCTTTAATTAAATATTGTCAGCTAGCTACTGAATCACTTTCTAGAATATATGTCGAAAGTTGGCTGCTCTGCCCTAGGGGAATCTAACTGAGGTTACATTAAATGGAACTGCATCAGGCAACATTTTCCAAGACATGCTGTCTCCATCTGCATCCTTCTGCAGAGATAAAGACTAGCCCTCATCTCAAGATACCACTCTGCTTAATTGCCTCTGAAGAATGAAGAGTCAGAATTAGATGGCTGAGACCACCAAAAGGAGGGTGTAAGAGAAATTAAAAACAAAATAGATTTAATATTTGAATGATCTTTCAGGCAAGCCTGCTTTGTGCAATAGAGAGCAGAGGCAGCTCTCTTTGCTCTGCCCTCCCAGGCAGTAGCTGGTCATCACAACATCTCCCCCCAAACTGGTCACCAGTACCCAGCAGCATTTTAGACATGTGAGACATCCTGCCTTTAGCTATCTTAGTAGTGGAAAATACCCCCACATATCATATTTGGATGGAGCACAGTACCAAAGGAAGCGCAGGTGCAGGGCATGCACTTGGAGTATGCCTAACAAGACAAACAGGGGTTTCCTCATGAAAATTTTTGTCAGGAGGAGTACAGCAAGTGTGACCCTGACCACCTCCCCACCCCCATTAAAACACAGTTCCACTAATTTCAGCTGGACTGGGATTTGGCTCATCCTGCTCTGCTGGAAATGTTCACTTTGTTTTTTTGGCTGTGGGATGATACATAACCACCTGCTAAAAGACAAGGACCTAAGTCTCATGTACTTCAGGCAAAATAAGAAAAAAGTCTCTCTTCAGCAGTGAGTCTAATGAAAAGGAACCAAGAATGTGTTGATTTATTTCCCATTTATTTTAATTTGTATCAGTTATTTCAATGGTGCACACATTGCCATTGCACTTTCTCAGTTGTTGTTCTACCAGGATGTGTAATAAATGTTGTGAGATATTGTGCAAGAGAAAGAACAATACTTTGAACTAAACGTGCTGTTAAATTGAAGTCTTTTCTTGAGCAGTGAAAAAGTCCTGAGGCTTTTCATGTCATTGTATTGTATGGTGAGGCATACACTGAGATCTTTTTATTTTTCAACCTTTTGAGAAACATAGCAAAGCAAAAGTAGATAATTTCTATCACTGCAAACATTCCTAGATATCTGCCACAAAAAATCCAAAGATAACCCTCTCCCCATCACCCCCAATAGTGTAGAGGGTCCAGTATTTAAAGTTGTCACAACGTTTTTGAGATATTATTATAGGAAATCAGCTGGCAATACCCCAAGCCTCACCAAATTATCCCAGAAGGAAACATTCTGACCTGTTTAAAGAACTTAAAGTGCATTTTAAAATTAATGCCAGGGTGTAATTTCCTAAAGAGTGGACTCCAATTCTATTTTGTGTCTGAAGAATTCTATTAAACCCCCTAGAGCACTTTGTGCAATGCGAAAACACAGTTTGCTAAGGATACAGCCGAGGTGGTCTGCAGTGAATTAACCTCTACTGCTGACTGAGGCCATACCTGGGAGTTTGCTCCAAGGGATTTCTACACTTACAGCATAACACCATTTACCATCTTCTAAACTAGATTTGCCCCCTGGCTGCAAGTCAGCAAACCTTGGTGTAAAGCATGGCCAGAGATTAGTTTGACTAAGGGCTTCATTTCCAGAGTGGAACAGTGCTGCTGCTGCTACACACAACTGAGTCCGGACCACTACTTAAAATAAGGTTGTTTTTCCCAGCCAGCTTCATGTAGTTGAGTTTTAGGCTGCTGGACTATGGTGGCTGTATGATGAGTAAATTATAACAGAAATATCTCTCTGTTGCTTTGTAACAATTAACCTCCAAAAGGAGCTAACTCCATTTGCATGGTAATGAGACATTTGTCGAAGTGACATCAGAGTTAAGCATGCTAATAAGTTTTTATACAAACACCTGAGGGGTCAAGCACAACCATGGGCTTGGATAAGAAAACCTTTTATTAAATGCAAATCACTTGTCTTTTAAAGACTATGACAGAAATTTGCAGGACTCTAACACAGCTTGCAGGAGTCATTCAAGTTACGTTTTCAGGCCCCTGGGCTGACTAAGGAATATAGCAATTGATTTATATATATTTGGAATTAATATCAATATCTAAAAAATCTTCATTATAGCATCAAAGGAAAGAAGTACTATAGGAAAGTAGAGAGGTGAAAGCTAGAATGTTGCCTTATCTTTCCCAAATTTGTCACAGATTCCTGGGTTGCTGGAAGGCAGAGGAGGCTGCTGTAGAGCACAACAAGAGACTTGGAAATTTGTCAGTTTTCCATCTTATTCAACTACCCGGTTTTGCCAAGTATATTGCTATGGAGGCAGATTCCCTAGTGAGCATGCTATCTATCTTGCACTAAAACTTCTTGAATTCAATCAGTCAATTCACATTCTACAATCAAGGAGTTTGAGCCCTTAGTGAGTGGTTAGGTCCAAGGGCATAACTGGCTGCCTGACACCTTTGGGACTAAAGGAGCAGAACCTTCTCACTGGTAAGGCAGATTGCAGAACAAAGGTTGAGGGAAAGAAGCTGACTTGGATTAATTTAACTCTGGCAGAGCCAGGTGTAGGAGGCCTTTCTTGTTCAGGAGGGGCTGTTAGCAGGACACACCAAGTCATCCTGACAGCACAGGCAGTACCAGGGGAGCAGGTCTGGTCAGTGCTAACAGGAATGAGATGTGGGCAGCACTCTGAAAAGCTGCCCTCGTGCCAGATCATTAGAGGTTTTGCTCTCAGACTAGAAAATGTGAATTTAAATACCTAGTGGGTATAGTGTAAGTGTAGTTTAAGACAGAACTTTGTAGAAAGGACTGTCTCATATGGCTGTGTGCAATAAGAGGAGACTATTAAAGCACAGAAAGTCTTCTTCATTCCATTGCTGTATAACGAGCTACTTTGGGGAAAAGCTTGGGTAATGTATAATGTTACTACTCAAAACACAAAATCTAGTCTGAGGGAGTAAGTGTACACATCCCTGGAAGTCTTCAAGGCCAGGATGGATGGGCCCTTGAGCAGCCTGGTCTAATGGGTAGCATCCCTGCCCATAGCAGGGGTTGGAACTAGATGTACTTTAAGGTTCCCTGCAATGCAAAACATCCTGTGATTCCATAACAATATACAATGGGTTGAATTGACACCTGGCACAGAGCTACATCAGTTCTTTTAAACCAGATAACCACACTCACCTTGCTATACACCTTAAATAACAGCAACTCAGTCATGGTATGTTTCTCAAAGATCCCTTTTACTGCATAAGTTTCTGCTGTCTTCAATAAAATTGAGTATATTTATTTTGTTGCTGTCCAGTTTATGACATGTAAAGCATGCTAGTATGCCATAATCTGAAACTTCAGACAGTGGATTGTGGGAAAACCTTAGGAAGAGGGTATAAACTTCATGTGAAAAAGTACAAAGCTGTGGATAACCAAACCCTCAAACTGCATCTTGACAAAAACCTAATACTCCACTTCCTGCAAAAATCAACAAAAACTCTGGGGGAACAGTTCTGAATCCTCAAAATCAGTAATATGCAATAATTGTACCACCCATATGTCTTCAAGTGCATCAAACAGAGTGAGACCTCAGCTTGGTGAGGCTGGCATTCAGGATGTTAGGAAAACAACATTTAAGACAACAATGATGAGCTGTAATAGTCCAAACTGAAAAAAAAAAAAACAACTGTGGCATAAGATGAATCAGATAACTTTAAATAATTGCTTTGTAGTTAGGACAGCCTGGGCCCCTTTCACTGTCCAAACATTATAAACTACAGCTACTTATTTAAAAGTAATTCTGGTTAAATTGGAGTTTGTGAGGAGCAATGCAGGAGGTGTCTATACAACACAGACTCAGCTTTTGAGGAAGAAAAGCTTATTTCTGGAGCAAAAACCAAAAACAAATCTTTCAGCCTAACCTTTTAAATTATGTGTTAAAAATGAAGCAAGGAGAAATTATAAGATGGTAAGTGCCACAAACATATTGGTTTTAGTCTCACACATCAAAGTTAAAATTACAAACAGACAAGATCCCAAAAATGTAAGTTTAGGGCTAAGCTGATAAAATTAGGACCTAATAATGTTAATGAAGTCTATCCATTCAAAACTCCTGCTTCACTGCTCAGATTTCCAGCTGTGGGAAGCAGCTGTGACACCACAGCAAACAACTACTCAGTGCTACAAGAATCAGTGTCCAAACAGGTATGCACCCCTTAGTGCACTTCCAGGTTTGAAAACCTCAATTGTACCCCTCAAATCTTAATATATTACTTCAAATTTGGCAAAAAACCCAAACCAAACCACATAAACCCACTAAATTCATACCCTGGCAGATCAGATTCTTGGGATAAAATTGGTTCCCTGAATATATTGCTAGAGGAAAAATATTATTAATTACGTCCTTGCATGCAGTGCTTCTCCACTTCGCTTTGTTCAATGTTTTCAGACAAAACACCAAATAACTTTAACTGTTAAAATCTTCTGGCTATCATCATAAGGCAGACTGTCAGTTTAAGACATGATTATTTTATTTGTTTTGCCACTTTTTTGCTGCACTTCTCCAATCCAACACTAGGAACACAGAAAGACAAACACTAGAAAGGAGAGAGATGAGGATGATTCTGTTAAAAGCATTTTTTGCCTTGTGCAAATAATCACTACTATGTTGCCACTGGAAGATGACCAGTACTATTAAAAATTCATATATTTAGTGAGTGTTTCTGGGAAAGTGAACACTTAATAGTAAGCAAACCAACAAATTAATGAAAACAGAAAAATGGATCGTACAGCTCTTTACTGTAAAGTGACCCCGGAACACCACTGACCTTTGGTGGCTGTTTCCACTGACAACTGGTATGCACATTTCCTTTCCAAGAATCTCATTATTATCTGAAAACTCTGACACTCAGAAACAGCTTAGGAAGAGAATAGTCTTCTGCTTTGCCAGGAAAGATTACAATGCACAGGAAGTGTACAGTATGGTTTCAAACAAAGGTACTCCCTTTGCACTCTAGTATAGCTTTTAGATATAAAAATCTTCCCCTGCCTATATTGTCCTGACCTGATTTCACTGGTCTTAGGACTGAACAATAAAAAACTTCAATGCTCAAGCCTACGTTTACTCTTTTCACAGTTTTGGAGTCAAAGACCATAACCTTAAACATAAATTTGAAAAAAAAATAAATTATTCCATACCTCATTGTGATTCTTGCTTAACCATTCCTTAATAGTGTTAAGGGCAATGACAGCAGCAGGCTCATTTGGAAAACCTAAAAAGAGAATAAATGAGAGATAAATAAAAGGCATATATTTCTTTTATGTATAAGAAAACAAAAATCTGGGCTTTTTTCCTTCCTATTCTTCAAAATATTTTGGAATTACAGTTGGTCAACTCCCTTCTTCATAGATTTGTATAAAGGTTTTAGGTAACATCTGTTACATTTTCCCCCAGCTAAATAAATTGAAAATAGGCACAACAGTGCTTTATTGGATTTTTTTTTTTACTTGACTCTAGTTAAGAAAAGTCCACTGCTCAAGAGAGCATGAAACAAAAAAGAGTTGTGTACACGTGTCATACTAGGCAGGCAACCATTCAACATGTATATCACAGTAACAAATACTAGGCTTACATTTCATGGCAGCAAGAAAAATTCAGATATTTCTTAAGGCATAAGGGCTTTCTTAAGGCTTTCTTCTTTTTAATCCATCTGTCAGCAAAACTACACCACACTATGACCCCAATGCTGTAGGCCTTATAAAGAGAGAAATGTTTGAGTTGGAAATCTCTCAGTTTATGACCTAAATCATAACAAACAACTTTGGAAATTAAAGAATTCATGAAGTTCATAAGCATATGAACTTAAGGCCTTATGTTGCATGATACATTAGCAATGCTAATTCCCCCCAGCACTAAACAGTATCAAAAATCTTTCCAGGGATACAGACGTTTTGCTTTGATGGCTTCTACCTATTAAATCCAAGGATGCTTTCATTACTTAGGCACCTTAATTTAATTTTCCTTTCAATTCCTAACTTGGGGGCAGCAAATCATTTCTGTGAGGATTTAAAAATAAGACCCCATGAGCTCTATGATTCGCTCTCAATAGGTCAGATTAATAGAACAGGCTTTGAAGAGGTGCAGCTGCAGGCACAGTGGACAAGCAAGCAATAGGGTCAGAAAAAGTCATGAAATTTGGCATACAGCTGTGTAGATACAGCCTTTCTTACATCATACACCACCCTTGCACCATAAACTGAAACACAGATACTGCAAAAAATTACAAATTTTCAGCTTGTTGAACTTACATCTTCTTTAACTGTTTTTCAGAACTTGTGCAATGCAAGATTAGGAAAAAACCCAACCCAAACCAAAATCCCTCCACTGAATGACATTCCCAAAACATCACTCCCTTTAAATTGACTCTGCAAAGATTTGCTCCAGCAGCATGTGTACTGTTTTGAAGTGACAGATGACAACCATTCATCAAGAAAAGCAAGCAAAACAGTAAATTTTGGATAATACCAACATTTAGCATGTGCCTCTTTTGAATACATTTCTCAATAAAGCATATTTTTACATTTTAAAAAATATACTTACCAAATCCAAGATAAAAAACTAGCTTAGACCCTACAGATGTTACTGTGGATACTCCTATTGCTGCTGAGAAAATAAATTCTTATAACATTTAATAATGCTGCTGATATCATCAAGGCATATGTCTCATGACACCAACTAACAACCGCTAAGGAAACCCAGAGTGGGGACTTCCAACAGCCTCATTTTCATAATATAAAATAACAGAGCTCTAAGCAGACCATCTGCTCAAATCAGTAATATCCTAGCTAACAAACTCGGACTTTTTCACACACAAATTCCATTCCTGAGTGTGGTGGCTCTGCCTGGACATAAATTGAACACCATGCAGAGGGACAAATGCATATTTCAGACAACTGATATACTATTGTTTATGCCCTGAATGGTTTATTTTCAGAACAATTCTCCCTCCAGCAAGATTAACTTTTCAGGCTTGTTTTTCAATCCCTTGCAGCAGTGTGGCTAGCCAAAATGGTGATAAAGCACCGGGGATTGTATAGAATCTCTCCATAAATTGTACACTGTTTAGAAACTGCTGCCATACTAACCAGTCTTAAATAGAACCTTATCTAGAAAACTGGTGTTCAATTACGACTAAGTCACCACAATGTAAAGGAAACAGTTCAGCTACCTAAATAAACAGTCTTGAATTCTGTGTAGGATTTCAGAAAGTATGCTGAAATCCATCAGAGCCTTTTATGATCACCTACCCTCCCCCCAAAAATAATAATCTAATTAGCATTTTACACACATTTCTGGCAATTTTAGGGAAAGGATTATCTTACTAACTATATGCAGAAGAAGGATGGAATTAGCCTCCTGTTAAAAACCTCGCACCAGCACAAAAGCCCCTGTGTGTCTGATTCTCAAACAGAAAAACGTTTTTATTTATAGGACTGGGTTAAAAGAAGATAAAGCAAGATGGGATCTTTTAAAACATGCTTTTGCATTGTTTTTATCTCTAATCTACACTTGCCTGCCATAACATTTCTGGTCTGCTCCCTTCCGCACCCCCATCCCCCCTTTCCCGCTTTCAGGGAGAAAGCAATCTCAGGAGGCACGTGGGAATCAAATTACTTGAGAGAAATGAGCTTGAGGTGCCTCACAGTTTACTGACTGCTGGAGCAGCAGCTCAGGCAATTCTGGCTAAAGGCTCAATTTCACAAAAGATAAAACAGGTAAAGTAATGAGTGACACTGGGCCATGTTACTGCAGTGAGTGCTCCTCCAGCATACTGAAAAGGACAAGGGCACAAAAAAGCACACATCAGCCATGAGGACTTCACTGTGGTTATCTGCCTGGAGAAAAAGAGGGGGTTGGCAGGTTCTATGTTATGGACAGGTGTGTGGTGCAGTGTACCTACCCACAGACACAGGTATCTTGGGCTGAGCTTTCTACGTCATCCACTGCCACAGAGAACACCTTGGCTACACACCCAGCTACACCACAAAAACAGTGCAGGCTCTGTCTGGTTCCTGAAGAGCTGCTTCAGCAAGTGAGAATTTTACTGCCACCATTTGCATTTTGCAGTGCCAACTGAGCACATCTCACCATCCATTACCAGGAGCCCAAGCCCTCAAGTACATCAAAATCCTGGCTAGGAGCAGCCACTCCTCTGGTGCCCCTCTGAGTTCAGGAGCCATCCTTTACAGCACAGCTTCCATCATCACAGCTGATGGCACAGTGGGTGCATAGCAAGAAAAATGGAAGTGTGCACCCTGCTACCATCTCATAAAGCACACCTCATCTGAACTCTACTGCTTTTGTATGCCTTTGAACAGATTAGCCACAGTGACAGCCTAGGAAAGCTTTGAGAGGTCTTCAAACTTACAAGACCCTGCAACTCTGTCCAGGGCTTCACCAACTTATTCCTGGAAATTGTAACCCTGACTTGTGACACGGCTGCCAAAGCAAACTCTAGGCTGTGCCAGTCCTTGCAGTCACCATAGCCATAATTTTCCTGCAAAGGCATGATAAGAGATAGCAGAATTATTTTGATCTATCTGATATGAAATAAATGTGCTGTTTTAGAGGAGAAGAGTGTGGAGGAGAACTAAGATAGTAACTAGAGATACACGCTGACATTCCCATTACATTTTGTATTTATTCCCTGGAATGCAACTGGTAAGAACACAAATCCCCCTGTTTCATCAAAGTACAGAAAATATGGAATGAATTCCCTGTTGTCAGACACCCTTGTGTAAATGCTCAGTCTTTTGTGCTTGGGGGATTCAGTGGAGAAACATTTTCTAATTGTGAATGTCTGTCACTCTTTGCCTAATTTATCTGTGCAGTCTCAGAAAAACATACACCAGTAGTCCATAGAATCATAGATTATTCTGAGTTGAAATGTACCCACAAGGATCATAAAGTCCTGGACCTGCACAATGTTCTTCAAAGCAGTGCAGCTAGGATTTTGTGACACAAAACTAATAGAAATCTATTTCAGGGACTCCCAAACTATGTGGAGATGCTGGTAGCTTTATCAGCCTCTTTTATTGGGCTTGATCCAATCTTACAAAAAAAAGTCTAACTTACAATCAGGTAATGCCACCTCCCCATGAAAAGCCCATTAACGAAACACAGGCATTAAGTAATCAAACTTTAATATGATCTATCTGAGGATTAAGATAACAGATTATAACAGGAGGGCTGTAACACTAACAAGTAAATGTCAATCCAGAAAAATCACTTCAGTAGCTGTAGGGATAAATGTTATAATTTGTCAGTTTAACTGAGATGCCTAATGTTTTCTGTAAATCAACTCATCCTGGTAAAAAAAGGTCTGTATCCTTTTTTGTTAGCACAGCCCAAGTGCTAGGCAGGTTTTTGTTAATTTGAAACATGTTCCCTTCTCTATGGATTCTGAAAGGCTCGTCACAGGCTTAATATTCTTATTTGCCAGTTTTAATGGCTTCATTTTGAAGCAAATCATGAAAAGTACCAAATGCACATCAACACAAATAATCATTATGTGTTTTCATATTTTCTCAGAAAAATATCTACACTGGCATATTTGTGCATACATCAAGATGTAACAGTTTGCAGACTGTTCCTGTGTGCTAAAATCAACCCTGAGTCCCACAGCTTAATCAACAAGACTGTTAAAATGGAAAAACTTCCGTGTTTTAAGTTTATAAATTTGTCAATATGTTTACAGATATATAAGTGATGCTCTTCAAATAGTAGCTTGTCACATTTTTAAACCGTGGAACTGTACTGAAGGCCATCTCTGCAGTCAGTATGACAGGGTATCTCCCCCATGCATCAAGTACTTGCTATGTGGGAATCATCAGCACCAGATGGCACGAAATATAAAGATGTTTTAAAGGAAAGACGAAGTGGGAAAGAAGAGAAAAAAGGTACTAAGCCTTTATTCCATACATGTTCTGAAACCTGGTATTATTATTGGAACTGTAAATACCTTCTGAATCACAACCAACACATAAATAACTGTGCTTCATTATGGCCATGTGGGTTAAGGCCAGCTATTGACAGCACAGATGATAGTGCTCATCACAATAAAGGAGAACAAATGAGATGCACAGCCCAGCATGCCTGAGGTAGGGTTAACTCAATACATCCACTTGTCCTTCAGCTGTGAAATAAACAGAATAATCTTGCAACTGATCCTATGTAATCATCTTGTCAAAGATTTATTTTAGTAGTCAAAATTAATTCACTCATGCTAGGTTGATTCCCATTACCATGGTAAATCCGTTCTCTTTGGAAAGAGATGATAGCATTCTAACAAAAAGCTTATTGTGTCGCTATCCTTTTTGCTTTTTTCTCTCTTTTTTATTTATTTATTTAACTTTTAAAAAATAACCATTGTCGCATAGTGATTGGACAAACAAGCTAAGTTCCTACCTTGATCATTTTTGTGGCCACTCATAACTTGGGAAAGAAAGTACCCTCATTTGGCTCAGCTACGATGAAAACTAAACAGAAGAGTGAGCCATGAATCTTCTGCTAAATAACCTACCTTGCCTTATTGAACTCATTCAGTCAGAGAAAACCTTATTTGCTGTCCACTCAAAAACTAACTCTAAGAAAGTGAAATTAAGTACTCTGAAAAGCCAGTAACCTTTCTGTTACCTCGAGAAACAAAGCTGCACCAATTAATTGTATCCTTCACAGACTGTGCTACAGTAATGAATTATCACTCATGTAAAACAAAAAGGGGAAATAAGAAATTTTCAAAATGCATAAACAAAACATTATTCTGAAGAAATCATTACATGCTTTTCAATTCCTCCCAAGAAAGGTACATGCCCTTACATTTTCCTTGCATGAAAAAATTCAGCAGCAACAGAAAACGACGTGCAGTTTCTGAAGAATAATTTCTACTTGCATTCAACTGGTGTGACAGATGCAGCTGGTAGAAGGTGGTTAATAAAGAAACTCAGAAGAACTTTTCTGCACTGATACAGTGACACAAAACTGGTAGAGAACTGAAATAAGGGACAGCCATTCTTCATCCACCAAAGTGCACTGGGTAAGAAGACAGAGATCCCTGGTTACGTCAGTCAGGGTCAATGGTGGCACCAGGGAACATGATGAAACTCACAGAAGCCACAAATCAAGAAATGTTGCAGGTCAAGATTCATGGACTCTCTTGCTAACAGGGCTTGCTCAGCCTTGGCTTGCCAGAAGAGGTGTCCAGTGTGTGCTGGCTGACAGGGGCCTCTTGTCTCATCAGCACATCAACTCACCTGCACCATCTACAGCTCAGGTGCTTTTCTATTCTGTACCTGGGCTCAGCTCAGGGCTGCAGCTCAAAGAAGTGGGCTGCCAAAAGGTGGCTATAATGCAAGACATCTAGGTCACAGCTGTTTTCTCTGAAATACACAATATCACCCCATGATTCATTTCACACTCTGCCACGTTGATGTAATTGGACAAATACCTGCCATATAACTGTGTTAAAAGTGTCAGCTGCAAAGAGACATACACTGTAATTACGTAGGTTAAGTGAGCAGAGGCTTGCAACAGTAAGTCTAAAGATTCTACTGAAGAAAAATTAGATTTCAAGCTTACAGTGTTCTTTGCTATTTATAAGCATTGAAGGAGGGAAGAGGTTTTAGTAAAAATGCATTTACACTTGGACTACTGAGGAGGAACAGAGTTCCCCTATGGTGCAAGAAGTATCATAATGCCATTCTCAAGGAGAGCTGCATGTGTGTAAGAATTTCACTTTTCTGCAGTAGTCAGAAGATTTTTTTTTATTAGAAGTCAAGGTTTCAGTTTTGCTTTTCCAGCATTTGTAAAGGAGAATGCTTGCAGGGGATCCACATGATGGAGAAATGGATTCTGCAGCAGTCTTGTAAAAAAAAACATAGCAAGCAATACTTGGAGACTCTGAGAAGCAAAACTTCTTTGTAGCTGTGCTGTTTACTGTGCTGTGTGATGGAGCTTTTCTGTCAGGGAATTTCTAACGCCCAAGTAGAAAATTAAGGCTTCAAGCTGAGCATAGTAAGGGAAAGATCAGAAAGACATCAGGAGAACACTGAAAGGAAGAAGATCTCACTGCTCTGGCCATTAGCATTCTCCTGTGGGAGGAGAAAGCACACACAATGCAGATGCAAGTGGAAGATATACTCACACAGGTACTTTTGCAATTATAAAATCTACCTATGAGAGTGTATATACAATGCCTGTGTAAATTACACAGCTGTTTAAACACATGTATGCAGCTGTTCCTGAGCTCAAGCACATCATTCGCCTTTAAATACACTTTATACCATAACCAGAATTACTATTCCAGAAACAAACGTCGTACAAAGAAATGTTAATTGAAAGACATTTCAAAGTGTACACGAGCTACCTAATGCAGAGTGTTAAATCTTCTATTTTGCCACATATAGCAAGCAAGTTGGCTTTTAGGGTGGCAACATAATACAACCAAAGTAATTTGAAACAAGTGTAAAGCACTACTCAGCTGTGAAATCTCCCATCATACACTGAATTGCACAGCAATGGGATATTGGCTTCAGTGTAGTTACAACTGCAACAAGGTTAAATATTTATTCTACCCACTGATTTAAATAAAAATGCCTTGTTGTTCTCAAGTGCAGCAAAGTGTAAGGAATCAATCCTACCTTCCTAAAGTGCCTCACTAATGCCACAGGAGATAAAACCCAACCAAACCAACCCCCAGACACCCACATGCTCTGAATTCCATTTGAAACTGGTACTTTCTCTTGAAATGTGTGGTCCAGGGCATTGGAGCTCCTTAACCTCCACTGACACTGTGCCAGGCCCTCCTTGACACACACTGTCTCTAAGCACCAAGGGATGATCTGTTCAGCAGTGGGAATAAGGTAATGATTTGCTACTGATTGCAGGCACTAATTGAAGGTTTATCTGAAGCAGAGATATTCTTGATGTGCAACTCCTTACTGAGTTTCTGATGTCTACTAATGTATCTGCCACTGCAGGCTGGGCAGGGGGAGAAGGGGCAGGAATTGCCGTGAGAGGCTTGCTCTCCTCGCTGATGGATCCTTGTGCAGACAGTGGGAGCCAGGAAAACGCACTGAGGAGCAGCAGACTGAGGAAGAAGAGGAGAGGGAGGGAGCATTGAACCTCTTGCTGCAAGATGGGGAGTAGGATTTTGGGAAGAAGGGCTGAATGTGAGAGAATATATCAGGGCTAATAGCTTTGCTGGAGCTCTCAGTACTTTATCTCGAACAGGCAGCACATCAGGACAGGACTTGCAAGAACTTGGGGAAACACATGTATGTAATGGACATGAGCCACCACAGCAAAATGAAGGAAGATGGCAGCATAGAAAGTCTGAGAAACTTCAGAGGAATCAAACATACATAAGCAACAGTGAAAAAAATTCAAAATCACATAAAGAACACAGATAGTGTTGACAGCCCAGCTCCAGCCCTTAAATCACTTCCACAATGTTCAGTTGCTCTAGCAGATGCAATGACCTAGCTGGATTACCTAAAACCAACAGAGTATTTGGGGAAGGCCATTCATGTACAAGAACAAACAAAACTATCTGACATTATTTCTACTGAAGCACTGTTCTTATCTCCTCTCCATGGGAAATCAAAGATTTCCTAAGAGCACATAATCAGCTGAAACAATATATACTTACTTCTTATGAAAGAAAGAAAAAAAAAAAAAGAAAGAGAGAAATAAAGATGTTCTTTTATCTTTTTTTCCCAAAAGACATATGAGGAAGAAAGTTATAGGTCAGGCTGGGTGAAAAAGCAAGACACTACGTCTAGCACATTTAATCTACTTAGTTTAGTCTTTTTAATGAATACATTATTGATTCTTGGTTTGTCTTTATTATTCACACAGTGGATTTTTTTCAATTCTTGCCTCAGTAAACCATACTAAAGCATCACACCAGCAGCTGTTGTATTGAGGAAATCTACAACAGCTCAAAACTGAAATATTTCCATCCAATCTGAGTTCAAAAAAGCCAGTACACTTGGGAAGAACAGAGAGGGGTGCATTCTAAATTTGATGCTTAATGGCTTGTTCTTCACTGCACAGAAAGACACTTCATGCTACGTGAACACACGCTACATGTACGCTGCTAAAATAAGTGCTTGTGCAGATTGTTGGACTTGATGAATGATTGCACCATCTCAACAATTTTATGCATTAATTTTTTAAGAGGAAGAAGTTTTTCCCCTTGCCCAGATGCTGCTTCATTTCTGTAATAGTCATTTGCTGGGCAAGAGGTCAGCTCCACGAATCTTTCTTTTTGTCCTGCAAGGGCCACAACGTGCCTTATTTGATTTTGTGCTCCTATATCTATCAGCAACCAGCCAATCTACACTATTTATCTTCATTTCAGGACGTATTGCAGCAACAACTTTGTCAACAAACCTACATGGAATCCACTAGCACCTCTTCAACCTTCCTCCCAGTGCTGCACTGAAAAACCTTTTTGCATATTCTGAGATTACAGCAGTAGATGCAGCAGATGAAAAGTGGTAAGAAGATTGCTAAAGTTTGGAATAATGGGAAAAACTGGATTAAAGCAAGAGTAAGGAAAAACTGAAATTTAAAATTCTGATTTCAGCAAACCTGCCTGGTTACAACTGTGCATTATACACTTCTGATGCTCTTAGCAAGACCTCAAATGATAAAGGGTATAAAAACACTATTCATAGTAAAATATGAAATCAATGTTATCTCTTGGAACACCCTCATCAGAACACTTTGGACTAACAATTCCCCCAAGAAGCAGTTGGTTTTTAAGCAGGGTACTGGTAGCTGATCAACAAAATAACCCAGATCTCATCAGATTCTTCAGTGCTTTGAAAGATCCCAGTATTAATTGTCAAACAAGTATTTGTTATGAATACTATTTCTCCTAACATCTTTAATTTGCATTTCACTCACAATTATGCTTTTATGGAGTCTCGCATTCTTCAATCAAAAAGGAAATTAAATAAACAGGTTAATGGCACTTGCAATTCCAGAAACTCAAATCCAATTTAGTCTCGATATGAACTTTAGGTCTTATTTGACTTGTTTTAAACAGCATTTTCAACATATATTCTGGTAAGCTGCCAGTGTATTGTTGGGGTTTTTAAAAATTATTTTTAAATCATTATATGAGCAAACATGTGCTGCTTTAGCAAGGAATGGGATTTCCTAGCATTCAGAAAGGTTTAACAAACATCAACATTTCTGGTTAGACCACCAGTGGTAAATCCAGCCTTAAAGTAAAATGATTTAATTTTAGAGATGGCACTCTTCAGGGGGAAACAAAGCTCAAACACACATGTTTTTCAAATAATTTTGAACAATATTCAAATTGAGTCAGGGGAAAAAGCAATGACAGAGCATATGACAATTACCGTAGTCAGAAGAAATGTTCAGATTTGAAACAAAGGAACTAATGCTATGGTTGGTCAGATCAAGCAGCAAAGGATTTGGAAGACTAAGAAATCTCTTTTGTCCAACAATGCAGTACAAATTTGAACGTGATCTGGACAATTTAAATGTAAATTTCTTACCACCTGTCAGACAAGTGAGATTTAAAGACCTCCACTTAAAAACCGAGGTATTTCCAAACCTAGTCTTAGAGTGAAAATTGACCTCCCACCTCAATTTCCTTCTAAACGTGGCCAAGTGGCTGCAAAGGGGTTGTTTGTTCCAGCACTATTAAATTTAGGTTATGTGTATGGCTGGCATCAGATGACCCACACTATACCTGAGGAAAACAACCCTTTCAAGGCAGGTCCATGCCACAGTCAAACACAACTAATCCTCTCAGAAACATGACATCCCAGGCAGATTAGCAGAAGACATAAGGAAAAGCATTAAATGCCTGGCATGGAGAAACCTCATTGACTGTTAAGCAATGAGGCAAATGAGGGAAAATAGGAGATTTTTTTATTGGGAGATACATAAAAAGAAGTTGTCAATTCAAAAGAGCTTGTTACATCATCAGAAATAACATAAGACACAGAATCAAGCTTAAGGAACAGCTTTAGCCAGTGTGATTTCCATTAATTTTATCAAAGCGTCCTCGCTACATATACAATTACACCCAAGATAGTTCACTTTATCATGACAGACATCTCCAGATTGTGAAAAATACCACTGCAATATTGAGTTGGGTTGGGATTATTTCAGTGAATTTTTTGCATGCAGACACCAGCCTCCACAGCTCAGTCCTCCTCACATCTCAGGGAACAGAAATCAGTAAAAAAAAAAAACAAAAAAAACAAAACTGCACAAAGGACAAAGTTGTGTGTATGTATCAATGCATGGGTCAAAATCTAGAAAGTGAAAATCAGTACCTGGGAATGAGGGGGGGGAAAAAATTAGAAACAGTTCTGCAAGCTCCTCTTGCAGGAGGTGGGAGAAGATTTGGGAGTGAGGGTGTGATGCTGAGCCTGGGAACGATGGGGTTCAGGGGAGACTTTTGCCTCTCACTAGGTAAATCTATTTTAAATGACAATACATAAATTAATTTTCCCCAAATCAGGACTGTTTTGCCCCTTATGTTACTTGGCAAGTCATCTCCCTGTCTTCATCTCAGTGCACTTATTTTTTCATCTCGTTTTTCCCTCTGTCATGCTGATGGGGAAGAGAATTAAGCAAGTGGCTGGGTGGGCATCTGTCAGCCAACATCAAGCCACCATACAACCACAGATTCCTCTGCCATAAAACATTCTAGCCATTCTACTATTTTTTTTTCCCCCTCACCAAAACACACAACTTAGAAGCCTGCAAAAAGAAGTCCCAATCACATGCAGAAAAACTGTAAGAAAAGAAGGGGATGGAAAATTAAGATATAAGAGTACTTGTGCTGGTGAGATCAACATAAAGTACTTGGGGACACACATACACCAATTCTAGTTAGACATTTCCAGTTAGATTTACAAAGCTGAGAGATCACAATTCTACAAAAAAAAAAAATATAGTTATTTAGAGATCAATTGCTAAAGAAAGGACCTCCACAGAAAAGCAGGAAAAGTCACAGTTCTGATGAGCCCAATCCAATGAGATCAATACCTATGTTTATGTGTATTATACATATTTACATATGAACTTCACAAAATAATCTCATGCAGTTTGGTACAAGTAAAACCTGATGCACTCACAGTAACTACCAAGAGACAGAAAAAGAGTAACATACTCAAAGTTTGTGGTCTTATGCCACTGAAAGTCTGAATACTATTATTTAAAGTTATTACAAAAAGGTAAGGTGCAGTTGCTATATAAACCATTTAAGAATAAGAAAAAATAAATTATACTAGCACTGTAATAGATACTAATCAAACTATGTTGAAGCCACCATATAACCAGCAGTCTTAACTTAAAAGTGTTCTAGGAATACAGAAGTAAAGTGGGCATCCAAAGGAAAAAAGGATCTCAAAAATTCAGAAAGGTTAAAGAAGGATTTCTATTCCTTAGGAAATAGGAGATTACAATTAAACCTCTATGAAACAAAATCATTTGAAGAAATCATAAAACTAATTGCTGCAGGTTATCTGAGTTCATGCAAACACCAAAAGAAGGGAACTGAAGTCAAATTAACACATTCCCTCTCCAGCAGGAATTTGGAAAAAAATCCTCAGAACAGAGTGAAAGAGCAGGAAGAAGGAAAAACATGTTAGCAGTCAGACTTACTTTTGCAAACTGTTTAAAAACTGCCTAGAACACATTTGAAAGAGCTTGTGTGCAATAACAGAGTCAAGGGAGGAAACAATGAATGTGTGAGCTTCTGGGACATTTCTTGTGCTAAAATTTTAACATGAGTCTTGTTTCTTATGATTTCCCATCAGATTCCACATCCACCTTTCTCATGTGCTGCTTGGGATAATACCACCAGAAACACACCAAAAAGAACTATGCTTCTAAAGGGTTGAAGTACTTCTGAAAATCCAGTAAACAAATAAAAAAGCCTGCAAGCCGGTTAGAACAAAGTAAGTTCAGAGTGTGGAAAAACATTCCCTTCTAAATCCAGTTTAAAGAAATGAAGGTGCTACTGTCACAACCTTGTCCCCCAGGAGTTACCCCATGCTCAGACCTGCTGGCTGAAACATTTGTGTGGACATCCTTTGCTTTGGGCCAAGTCAGTGGGTTGGATTGGATTCAACAGCTTCAGTGTAGGTGGTTTTTCACCCAGCCACACTTTCTAGGAGGAAAACTGACAGACCTGAGGAGACCATGAGTCCCTGCTTGGGGCAGCTGTGGGCTGAGCATTCTCACAGCAGGTGGAACTGGAGTAGCCAAATAGTGCTTAGATAGGATTTTCTGGGTGTTTGATGGTAGTGGTTTTGGTGGTTTTTGATAAAACAGTGTGATTTAAATAACTGCATCTAATGTGATGACACTGTCTTAAGCACTGAACATTATATACAGATAATTCAGGATAGGACTGAAGCCCATGATTATCTTCTAGCCTTTACTGTGTGGATATTTAGATTTATCATGAAGAAAAAGAGAGTTTCATCACCAGTCCTGACATTTTTGGGGAAGAGAGCAGCCTTACAATTTAGAGATCCGCAGACATTAATGTATTTAGTAGGCAGTGACAAAAGCAAGCAATAAATACAGAGTAACCTAAATAGCACAGATCATACATTCAAAGTTACAAAATTAAGGCTACACATGAAATTCAGACAGAACCATTTTGTTTAGTAAGTAGAAAATCAGTGAAATATGTTGACAGTAAGTCATAAAAACAAATAATAAAAATAAGTAGATTAAAAAAAACTGTGGAGGTAAGGGAAAATTTAAGACATCAAGAATGATAAAATGTGGAGCCAAGGCTGAAATGCATTCGGTACAAATATCAAGGTGACCTCTTCCTAGCAGAAGGCTTTGGTACCTTTATGAAACTTCACTAATTTGTGAAAATTGGTCTATCAAGCAAATATAACTTGCTACCAAATGCAATTTTTAAAAAGTAGATAATTTCTTGAAATCACATGCAATTTAAACTTAATATATATTACTTATGAACTTTAAGCCAATGTTTTATTGGCATTAGTGCTGATGGAGAAACGTTTCTATTTATTCCTTTTCAGAAAATGCTCAGCTTAGTTAAGGTCAGCATAAATGCCACGTAATCAACATGGAAAACTCAGAG
Source organism: Rhabdornis inornatus (assembly GCA_013397075.1). Classification (NCBI taxonomy): domain Eukaryota; kingdom Metazoa; phylum Chordata; class Aves; order Passeriformes; family Rhabdornithidae; genus Rhabdornis; species Rhabdornis inornatus. Next base: position 490,657 of record VWZS01003626.1, read on the forward strand.
GAAGGCCAACGACTAGGAAAGAGAGTCTTGAAAACATGGAACAAGGTAAGAAAGGATTTGGGAGCTAATTCTTTACCATCAAATGCCTCAAATTCCACAGCCAGAACATCACTAACTGCTCTTAGTAAGACAATTTTGAATATGCTGGCATTATTAAAGAAATTCAAGGCCAGAGTAGCTACATATTCCTATATCACTTGTGCACAATTTTGGAAAATATCAGCTGAAAATATTTGTGGGGAGTTACACTCAAATTTGTCAGTTGTACATTCTCTAAACCTTGGCCACCAATCAGGGTAAACTACAGTCACTGCTTCTGTTTACCTATAGTCAATAAAATAGCGACAATTACATCAAACTACACAACTGAGAGATGGGAACAGGGTTCAATAACATGAAATCCTCATTAGGAATGACATGGAAGCATTGCCAATATGCATTCTCATTACCTGAATCGTGACTAGCAGCTTTAGTAAAAGAGAGCTTTGAATCTCATTTTTTTTTTTTTTGGGGCAAGGCCTACTGTGTACATCAGTGATTCACTGCTTTACTGAAAACTAGTAAATTGTAGTTTAAAATGTTGATAGCAAAATACAACAGAAGATTTCTAGGGCACTGACTGGCATGGCCAGCACATAAATAGCATTACTTGTTTCTTCTGTATTGTTTCTAGTACTGTGAAAAATCTTATCAGGTTTTCCTTCCTTTCTCACATTGTAAACTAGGCAAAAAGGGAAAAAAACATCATCTCTTGATTAAGCAGTGCCAGCTTAGCAACAGAATTGTTCTTTAGTCTCATTCCTAAAGACAGGAAAAAACCACCCTGAAAACCAAACCAAACCCAGAAGGCGACAACCAACCAGCAAACGCAGCTCAAAATGTCATTGGACATGTTCCTAATGGCACTAGGCTAAAAAATAATGTTCTGGCCTCCTAAGAGTCAGCTATAGCGTGTTTACTGCTACAACAAAGAGAATAGTTAGAAACCTATCAGTGGCAGAATGTTTAGCACCTATTACAGACACAAGTGTAACTACCTAATGGTAATTAAGGGCATAAGAGAATGACTAATGTTCTGAATCCATAAAACTGCATTGGTTTGGAAGCCATTATGATTGCACTGTCTGGAGCTACACCGGGCAATTTACTGCGATAAGCATTCTGCATAAAACTGATACTCCACTTCTCCAACACTGGATAATGAGCTGGTACATAAAGCTGAAACCACGCACCACAGACTGGTCACCACTTCAACAGTCAATTTACTCTCACCCTAAGGATGCACTTGTTTTTCTTAATCTTAAATTCTAGATATTCCCATGCTGCATTTTTCTCATCCAAATGCCAAACACTTCACGCGGCGTCTTTTGTGATTTAGAAATATGTTTTTGTTCATCAAAACTGAGAAACAAGAAAATGGATAAAGAAAATACAGTACTGGCTGGTAGCTAGAATAATGTGCTGACATTTATATCAGCTCTTATTTAGCTCAGGGGTTTTTGAACTAAGTCTTCCCCATGCAGAAATTATTCACATAAAATTATTCACATTGAATAGCACATTCCTCAATGGGGAACCTGGAAGTGCTACTCAATCGGACTAAGCAACCAAAAATTTGGTTTGTAAGAGAAACAAGCCCCAGTGTGTGATGAACTATTATATTTTCTATATGGGATACTCCCTGAAGATGAAGGTTTAATGTTCGTATTCCAGAGAGAAATGTAACAGAAGGGGGGAAAAAAAGTCTTCCACTGCCACAGCATCACATACAAGAAATTATTATCCTTTAAATAGTATTATACCATATTTCTATTAAAGGGTTCAAACATCACAGAGAGAATGGGAAAAAATGATATGCTGCATTGTCCAAAACTAAATTGGAAAATGATAGATACAGATTATCATCTAGTAATATATAGGAAAGCAAGTACTTTCATTCTCATATATATGTATGTAATATACTGAAAGGAATAAAAGAGATATACAAATAATTTACAAATCAGACTTTAAAGTAATGTTCGTTTCAAGGGGCTAGATACCCTTCCAAGAAAAAGTAAGATAAAGTCTTCCCTGCCCAAATAAAATATTTTTAAAAGATACAATACTTTGGACTAGATTTCACTCTGCTGAGCTCAATGCAGTTATTCAAAGTGAATAGGATCAATTACAAAAAACTGCATTTATTCCTTTCAATGCAGTGGAATATTTCACAGCTAGTGCAAATCACCACAGCTTCTCTGAAATCAATGTGTTCCAGCAGGAACTCAGCTCTGTTTCCATTTTAGTTACCAGATGAAAACCTAAAATCATAGCCATAGATAAAGTACATTTTTAAGTAAAGGACATTACTATGAATACTACGAGTAGGCCAGTTAAAAGAGTCCCATATTCCTAATGTAACCCTAGAAGCCATACAGCTGCTGCACAATTCCAAAGAATAGATAAGAAGAAAGAAGAAAGTTAAGCAAACATCTACCAAAAGTTCCAAAGTTCTCCATATAGCTGTCAGAGTAAATAATTTTCTTTACACTGCCATTGTTTTAGTTTCCATCTGGAACCAACTTATCTCCTGTTCCCTGGAACAAAATCAGTCTGTGTGAAGCTATAATCACTTAGACCTGCCAGCAATATAACAGAATCATGGAATGGCTTGGGTTGGAAGGGACCCTTATAGAATCTAAACTTCAACCCAAATTTTTGCTGGTTTTTGCAGTAGCCGTAACACATCCAGCCAAACCAAGGAGTCATTTTGGTTCCCATGGAATCAGACACAAAAAAAAAATCACTCCACAAAAACAATTTAGGTTGTTCTCTCTTCGAGGCAGGACCTTGTAAGCCACTGTGACTTTTCCTCCTGAGGACTTATCCAGGAGCTCCGTGTCCCAGCTCAGTGATGGATGAGGTGTTGGGATGCTCTCCATAACCTTTATCACCCCCGCCAAACCCTGTGACTGAGAGTGAACAGTTTGTTTATGGGTGGTGCTGGTGACAGGCACAACAACAAGTCCCCTCATTCAGTCAAATGGGTGAATTGAAGGATTAGTCTGTCATGCCAGCACAGGGCCTCATTTTTCTTCTGTGCTATGTGGGTCACCCCCTTCCCACAGCCTGAATTTGATTATGATTAATTCATCAAGGCTGGCTATAGCATGGAAATGAAGAAATGGATTGCCAATTACAGTTATCTTCTCGCAGAACACCCCTTGAACCAGTCCTTTTCTGCAGGAGTGACAGCTCAGAAATATACCAAAACCAGCTCTATTGAGCAGAAGCCTGACCCAAAGTGTATTTTAAAGCAGAAGGTGACTTCCCCCTGCCCAAACCAGCTCTGCAGCATCAATGGTTGATTTCTATCCTGCCTGCCTGGCAGGTACACAAAACGCCCGTTCACATTTGTTTTCCCAGTCACCTTGCTAGTATGTACTGAATTTCTGACTTAACACTCTTCAACAAGAAGGTGCACATTTATTTCTGTGAACCTCACCCTGAACAAATCTGAAGGGGAATTTAATATGTATACAATTACTGCCAAGTAAATAAGCATAGCAATGGTTCTGCTCTGCACAGAAGCTCTGGAAAGGATTCAAACTTTCTCCCAAACAGTACTCACAGAAAGGTAAATTCTGACTCTTGCTGCATTTCCTCTGCAATAAGCCTAATGTGTTCTTACTAGCTGTGTAAGATTTCATTGATATAAGAAACTACCTTAAATAGAATAATCAGATTCTGATAGATTAATTAAACAGGAAACAATTCCATAACAACCTAATATCTTATTGATAATTATTAATATAGAATTTGAGAAATATCGCCACGGTCCTGGCAATGCATGGAGGCAATTTGTTTTATTAACTGATACAATCACCAGCAAGTTACTTGAGTTGCATAAATTCAAAGTATGTGCATAAACCTAACTTTTTGTTACCTCAGAAATTACTGGTTAAAGGAAAATTCAGAGCATTGGTATTTTTTACTGTTTTCTGGTGCATCACGCCTTGAGGCAGAAAACAGGTGAATGTTTTGCCAGCATGTGCAGCACACAATAGCTCTAAATGCATTCCCAAGACAAAAAGGCACAACTAACTCTCTTCCAGGACCGAGGTGACCGTCCATTAACCCAGCTGCTGACATGATCTGCAGTGTGCAGAGCTGCAGAATATATCTTATAAACAGGATTTTGGCTTAGAAAGAGGATTAGTCATTCACTACACAGAATCATCCAGCCCTGCTATTCTGCCTCAGTGGCAGTTGCCCTTTCCAGTGATATATGGCAGCATTCCAATTTAACAAAGATGCAGGAAAAAGGACAACACAGTGAACGACCCCCAGAGCCTTAACTGATTTCAGGTACTCTGATGAGACTCAGAATAGCAGGTCTATTCTGTTGATCTTTTCTTTCATTTCAGGAGAAAGATATTTACCCCAACAGCAGTACATTTTTACATTTCACAAGCCACCTAGAAGTCTCCATATTCTCACACATACTTCTTCCAAACTTCTTGGAGCAACCAAAGTTAAGAACAAGAGATGACTTTGGTTATGTAAATTTATGTATATGGCAACTTTCTGTGTTTGTACTGGAGTAGTATTAAGGGTTTCCAACACTGACTAGGACCATTACAATAGATATTGCATAAATACACAGAAAATGTCTGCTATGGAGAATAAAAAGTAGGACAAGTAAGGCCCAGCATCACAATATTCTGTGGCCAGACCACAGACAGATCCCCTGCACTGAAAACTAAGGAATTAATGGGAAACAGAAGCTGTTTTCCTGAGGCATTTACTAACTAATGCTGTCACAGAAGTTCAAAAAGGTACCAAAGGTCAACACCTTTGTGGTAAAACTATTTGATATATGAGACACCACAAATATTACTCCTACTCATCTTCAGCGTGCCAGGGCTTTTAAAAGCTCTGCAAGGACACACAGACAAAGACTTGTACTACTATTCTGTCCTCACAGAATGAGCTTTAAACTGTGAGTGGCACTCAACTGAGTGCACTCAGAGTCACAGGATATCTCAGTCTGAAAGGGAACCACGAGGATTACTGAGTCAGACTCCCTGCTCCTCACAGGGCTACCTAAAATTAAATCATGGGACTAAGGGCATCATGTTCATCAGGCTTCATGGCAGCTTCCTTCTGTTTACATTTGTAAACTTCAGGTATAACAACTGCATGGTATTAAAATGATTGTGGGTAATCATCTAGGAATAGAAATCTTGCCACTGATGAGCTTTTTCCAGAATGTGTGGTGTAACTAAGATTACATACAAGACTAGCTATGCCACAGTGCACAGGTAAATGAAATCACTGCTAACTGCTAAGATGTGGGAAGGCATGAAAAAGATATTATTATAATGACTGTGTTTTCACACTACATCTAATCATGAATATGGGTAAAAGACACACAAAACAACATGGTAGAATTCACTAATGGATTTGGCTCCAAGTTAAGTTTTAGAGACATGCTCTTTCCTGGGGCAAGGGGCAAGATTACATCAAAGAAAATATTTGCATAGCAATAATTTGGATAGCCTTTTACCAAGAAATATTTTATACTTCATGTATCATCTTAATGTAATGTCTCTAGGATGAGGTCCATAGGGCTTTATTTTCTTATTTCAATTCATTTCTTAACAAATTTGCTTCAAAGAGCTTTAGCTTTTCCAGAATGTAAAACCACAGAACAAACACTTCAGATGATCTTGTTGACATCAGCCAAGAAAATTTAGAAAAGAGAATTAAGTGATTCTGTCGGTATACAACAATATAGAGTTTTAACTTTCATCATGGTAATTGAGACATTCCTAGTTCTTTGAAGAGAAAACCACAAATATGAATGCAAATAATAGGCTGAATCCCTGTTTATGATTTCTGCAATATGCTTTCTGAATACCAGAGAACTTTTCCAGCTTTTTTATGCTTTACAGGATAGCTACCTGATGAAAGAAATAATAATACAAAAAGTGAAAGTAAACAGGGGGAAAGTGCCCAAAGCCCAACATGTTTTTGATGCCTCTGGAGATGTTCCTGGCTTTTCCTCAGCAGTCTGGAGAGCTCACTGCAAAAACAACTTGAGCCATGCTAGGAGCTTCAATGAAATAAGAGCAAAGGAACACACAATTGTTTCATGCAGAGTAGAACCCAGGCAGTGAGGTTAAAGAGAGTGGGCAGCTGCAAGATTGAAAGGTGCAATAATATAATAAAATATCTCTAATATAAATATGGCTGAAAGAAATACAATTTTAAGAGGAAAAAGTAACTACACAGAATCTTATTTCTGCATAAAGAGAACATGGAAAAGACTAAAAGAGGCCATGAGGAAACTGACTATTCAGTCAACAGTGTAAGCTTTCAAAGGGAAATTTTTAAGGACAGTCACTAAATGCCATTTAAATGAAGGACAGGATTTGTCCTCTAGTGTTCAGGAGAAATGCTGCAAATTGGACCACTCCGCAAGACCTTCAGAATAGATAAAATTCTAGATAGTCAAACTACATTATCCATAAAAAGCTAATTTCCACTGAAAAAGAGAGCTTACTAAGTCTCTCGTCTGGAATCAAGTTAGAGCTTCTCCTTGCTAAATACATCACATGAATGTTAATTTTAGACTGCTGAGAGCTCATCAATTTACACTTCTCTGTAATAATTTTTTTAGTATTTAAATTATGGGAAGACACCAATTAGTATCATGGACACCACACTGACTGAAATAAGAACACTGTTAAATAATGCATGTAACAAATTTTTATACAAGTAGTAATTAGATTTCTAGAATTACTTGAATATTATAATAGTGATTTCATAGCTGTTACCATTATTTTTAATAATAATCTATTTAACTGGTGATCAGACCCCAAAGAAGTGTCAAAGAAGGAGTTCTCATATATCTTCATTTTTGTGAACACATTACATTATGCCAATTATGGAGCAAATAACAAAATGCAATTAACTCTCAATGAGATACCAAAATGGTCTTTTAAAACAACACAGTGTCAAAAAAGTTGATGCAGTCTCAGTTGAAGGATGAAGAGCTGATCAAGTTTAAAATTAGCTTAGTTATGAAAATCTTTTTAATAGGAACTTTTCTTGTGTGATTACTGGATTGGGATTTTTTTTATCACAAAGAATTTATATGATAATATCCATTTTCCTGGAAAACCTCAACTGACATCATAATATCCAAATCCTGATGATCACATAAAATGGTGACAGGAGCTCAAAGCACCAGGCTAAAGATAAATACAAAACTACTTCATAGTTACTTATTACACATTTATGTACAGTGGCTCTGAAAAATTTACAGCTAACTCCTTCCTTGGAAAGATGACAGTGCAAAGCTTACTAGAATTGCTCATTAAAGAAACATCTATTCCAGAAATGGAATGCCAACAGAAAAATGAGAAAAAACAGATGAGAAAGATGGAAATAGATGGCCTCAACCTTTAACCCTGTGTCAGGAATTTATTCTGCCTTTGAAAACATTTGGTTTAGTCTTCTGACTCAGATTTTCCAAGGGCTTTTATAATCCTCCACTAGAACACCTGTTGGTTAATCCCTTGTTCTAATCTACCTTGGATCACCTCATGGGGAGAAGAGCTGATGGATATGCTCCCAGCTCTCTGTGGCAGGATGAATCACTCTTTGGACCCTGAGCAGGACACACTGGGGGTCAGGACAGTGGTGACACAAGCTGCCACAAGACTGAAGCACCTCTTTCCCCAAATTAAAGCAGACCAAAAGATCTGTGCTCCCTCCCTGCATTCTCCCTTGAGAACAGATTTTATGCTTCTATTTCCTATACACACAGCCTAGTTTGCTCTATTTTTTCTTCTTTTCAGAAAGAAATCAGTGGCCCAATTCTAAAAGCAGCAAGATTTACTCCAATGTAATAATGGTGTTTAAATGTGGTGAAACTGTGCATTTCTACCACCTAAATCACCACAGACATTCTGCACATTCATGGCATTTAGTCTTTTTCTCTCTGTGTTTTTAAAATTAAATTCATAAGGAAACTAAGAGCTGCTTCTGTCTTTCTTCTCAGAAAGGATAGAGTATATAATTTTCATGAAATCAAGCTGAGGTACAACATACAGCTATACTGATGTAGAGATATAAATACACACCAATTGGAGAATTCAGAGTTTCTCCCTCCACTTTACTTCTTTTTTTCCCCTCTCCCTTAAGTTTAAAATAACATTTAAATACTAGTTTCTGTTTTTTGAAGAGCAGCTTATGTTGCCAACAGAAGTATCTCAGAACAAAGCCAAATCCTGCATTAGCACAAAGTTACAGTAAAGAGGTAACACATAGGTGTGCACAGACCATAACATCTTCAATTCCTTCTAGAGGTAGCCTATCCCATAATTATATCTCAACATATTTGTGATAAACAAGAAAAATCTTGTCTCCTTACATCCATCTGCAGACCCTTGTTTTAATTTGCAAACACCACAATTTGTGGAGAGCTTCTTAACGAGGTGCTCTTCCAGAAAAACTACTAAAGAAAGTGGCATTTTCCCCCCAGTCCCCTCTTCTGGAGGTACCTCAAACGTAACAAGACAATAATCAAGGGGAAACTGGACATGTAAATGGTGATTCACTGGTATAACATGAAAATCTGGCACACTACAGCCTAAAACAGCACTTAGTATCCTCTGAACTATAGATTTGTCTGTAGATTTTTTCATCCCTTTTTATAGTTTTTTTTTCCAAACAGATAGTAAAATTTCTTTTTATAAAAGAAGAGGCAAAAATGTAAGAAAATTCCTACAAATCAAACTGGTCTGGCTTATGTTTGTATGTTACTAAACAGCTGCTGAGGATGTGTGTAGCTTGATACTCCAGCACCTCCCTAATGCCACAGGAGGGATGTAAATCCTCAGTTCTCCTTCCAAAACAGTTTTATTTGGGAAACATCATGCTCTTGGTATAAACAAAAGCATTTATTGCAACAGAAGAGAGTAACCCAAGGATCCATGGGGATATAAGCATTCAGAACCTTTGCTTTCTTAGACTATTAACAGTTCTTAAGCTTATTAAAGGTGACAGGGATCTCTTAGGAAAATATATTAGGTATCTGGGATCTCGTAGGTAATTTTTTTTCCCCAGAGTGCCTGTTGGCAGACTCTCACTCGTTTTTTAGTCCTTACAAACTTTTTGCATTGGTTGCTTTCCGTGTCATTTTTCAAAGATGGAATCCCTCATTTGAATCAAACTTCTAAATCAAAGATCCTTTGTGAGTGTATCTGTTGCCAGCACTCTTTAAACAGGAGCACAGGAAAATCAAAGTTTTGACTGCTGGCATTGGTGCAGCACTCAAATGGCCTTTCAAGGCTGTGACTTGTTCAAGCTGAAACATCCACAGCATGATGGGTGGAGATGGAGCATCAGGAAAGTGTCTGGGGAGGAGGGCAGGCTTTTCCTCTACCCTACACTCTTCCTGTGGAAAGCAATCTGCCTTTTGCCAAGACCTCAGAAAAAGCCTTGCTTGCTTGTTTCTTCCCAGCTTCCTTTTAATGGGAGTGCTTCCTTTTTAAAAGAGTGCTCTGCAGTGATGAAAACAAGAATGGACTGCTCCCCAGAGAAGTGTGAACACTGTCCTAATGACAAGAGGGAAGGTGAGCAATCTATACATCCACAAGAGTCTGGAGCAGAACTCAATCCAGATTCTCAAACTGGATATACTCAGTTGATCTCTTGCAAATTTCTGTACTTCAGTGTGTAGGAAGAATTGTGTCCTCAGCCAGGGGTTTCTGAAGAAAAGGAATTTGTCTGTATGGATCCAAGATGAGGAAACAATGAGTTTGGTTTTTTCTATAACACTTTATTGGGACAGTCCAGTGTTAAGTGCACAGCACAAAGATACCCAAATCAGCTTGGCCACCAGGAATGAGGCTGATCCACTTTTTCATCTAGACACTGCCTTTACCTAAAGGAATCTGCATGGATAAAGGGGAAAACCCCAACAAAACCAGATTAAAGTATGGTTTTGTGGGGTTTGTATTTTACACTGCAAACACATCACCACCTACAGTGTAATTTTAGCAATGCAACTGCTATCAAACATTCTTGAAAATGCTGACACCTGAAGCCAGATGCAGGGCTGCCTGTTTAATTATTACTCTCAGGAAGTGCATCTGAAAGTCTGGAAAGAAGGGAAGTATTTTTTTGAGTAATAGAAAGTATTTATTAAAATGTAAAGAGTACAATCAATTAGAGGTTGAATTCTCCCCCAACCCACCCCCAAAAAAAGCAGCCTCAGAAAACCAGAGCATTTTAGCACAAATGCATCTTAATTTATTTCCAACAGTGAAAACAGCAAACAATTACAGAAAAAGCATCTGCTGCAGTGTATAATGTTTCAGTAACGCCACAGCTACCTCAGAGAAAAGCACTGAAAACCTCACATAAACTCAAGATTCCTTTCAGAGATCCTTTCCAACTTTCTCTGCTGGCTTCAGGGAACCATATTTCTCCCCTGCTGAGACTTTTCTATTAACCAGGCCAATTCTAAAATAAAGTGAACTATTATTATTAGTACATCCCATTTACTAGTAATTTTCATATATTTGCAGCATGTCTTGATTTTCTAAAATATTAACAAAAATTAATCTATGTAAAAGATCAAGATTTAAACCATTGAGTCAAGAACTAATTTGCAAACCTTGCCTTCAAGTACAAAAGGGGGACAAGAACTGAGATAAAGCTTTACGTAAAATCAGATCTATATTCAGCCATTCTAGTGCTCATGGAAATGGCATCTGCATGTTCTTCTGCAATAATGGAAGAGCAGTTCAAGTAGAAGGGAATACAGCACCCAAACTGAAGTAGATTTTACCTTCTGAACCCTATTTCAGATTTACAGTCATCAAAAAATTTTAAATAAGAGATCCTTGAAAAAGAAGGAACAAGCCTAAATATTTCTGCCTTCCTTTCTCCCCTCCTGAATCTGAATTGTCTAATTAGTCAAAGCTCAAATTATCTTATCTAACAATTACTACATGTTATGACTTAGGTCATACTACATTGTTACATGAGAATGGCTTTTTTTATTATTTATTGCTGTTTAGCATAAAATCATTTAATAGTTTGGGTTGGAAGGGACCTTAAAGATCATCTGGTTCCAATCCCCCTTGGGACACCTTCCACTAGACCAAGTTGCTCTAAGTCCAAGCCAACCCAGCCTTCACCAGTTTAAGGGATGAAGCATCCACATGTTTCTTTAAAACATCCTTATTTTAAAAATTTTAAATTGTATAAGTAATCAAATCTACAATCATTTATTCCATCTAAATGGAAGAAAAATCAGCATAGGTTATGTTTTAGGGAAAAAAAGTTCCCTTTGCAGTCTGCATGTTCTCAAAAGTCTCAATTTTTTTCTAGATATTGAACTCTTTTTCTCCTTCAAATACCATGCTCACTTCTTTCACAATGCCAACCAAAAGACAGTTGTCTGTTAGTGATGGATTACCTTATGATTACAACAAAGCAAGAGACTCACAATAACTATTTCCTTCCAGTTCCTTCAGGCCATGTAAATTTGCATGTAAATTAATAAACTAGAATGGCAGTAGCAAAACTCAAGGGAACTAAGATAATTTCCTGTTACTCCAGCAAGTTGGCTTGGCTTTTTTTTTCTCTTTTTTTTTTTCCTGCAAGTCTTGGACATCATAGCATCTTTCTTTCCTTCTGGATGGAATATTTTGCCCTATTTCTCCCTGTTGAAAAAACAGCAGCTGCGTGTTTCAGAGTTACTGCAGAAGTACAATCACACTTCTGTGTCTTGTCCCACAGGCTCTCAGGGTTATGCTAAGGGCTGCACAACAGTACCCCACCTCCCAGCATCCAGTCACAGCCAAAGACTTTGGGACTCTGTTATTTAACACAGAATAAATATATTGGTGAGAAAAAAGGACTGATGAGACATCTGATATGAAATATCACTGTTTGAAATACCAATAATAAGAAAAAATGAACAAGAATAAGTGATATCAAAGGTGTGTCTTACCATAAATTCCAGTTGAAATACAGGGAAAGGCCTGTAAAATGAAAGGAAAAAAAGATCAGTGGGATTTCTGTTTACCACACTTTTTATCAAAACCAAGAGTGTTTTTAAATGGCTGTTTTTTAACACCCAGAGGTTATATGTTGTAGCATTCACTGATACAGAAGTCAAATCACAGCCATTCTCATGTCATTATATGAAATATATTCCATATGTTTTCCTTCCTGCCACATTAATAAAGCTGCATTCTTTTTCACATCTTGAGCTACAAGCAACGCTTGAACACAGAATCCTTCTTAAAACTGCCTTTTGAGCTAAAATTTAATGCTGTGAACTAAAAATGAACACCATAAGCTAATACAGTAGCAAGAAGAAAAAAAAAGTCATATCATCTGGGTAGAGTTAGACAATGTGTCTTCATGAGTAAAATAAGCTCGGCCAGCTTAGACTATGTTATGCCTCTTTGCCATGCCCTCATACACTATAATCTTCTTTTCTGATTCATTTCTTAACCTCAGTTCTTTCAGACATGTGGTTTATGGTGTGACCCAACACAGCTGTAATGTTTGCAAACTGGTGCAGGGGGAGGAACTAGAAGATGGTGAAAAAAAAGTACATTTTTGGGGCAGCTAGGACACCAAAGGATATACATCACGCAACAAGAAATATTGCAGACACTGTGCCAGCAAGAGCAATAATTTACATTTCTGCTAGCTGTATGTGCTGTCTTGAGATTTGCATTTCTGTGAGCCAGAGTCAGTTTTCCACCAGGAAAAAACAAGACAGGCAATTTTCTTCGTGTTCAGCTGATATGTGATATCGCCTTTGACTCCCACCTCTGGACTGACAGCAGACACAGCTCAAAGGTATGAGAGCACCTGGGACCAAAGTCTCAAATATCCACCCTGAGGCTCCCTCCAGATCCCCCAGCAATGAGTCATCATACAAAAGAAATTCTTCTTTAGCTAATCACACAGGAAAACATTATTCAAAGCTAATGCTTGCTTTATATTTAACCAGGGAATTAATTAGGGAATGGTGATTAAGAAAGGAGAGGTCTAATGGAAAGAATACATCCTCCCCTCTGAAAATACTTAACTAAAATAAAGTGGAGGAGAATTACAGTCTCATTCCTTCTCATAGCCACTACAACTTACATCCTGAAAAGTACTTAGCTTTGTAGTTTGTACCCAATAAATCACAAGAATCAGCTCCTTAAAGAAATGAAGAATAGAGTAGAAAAAAGAAAAAAACAACCACCACATGGTTACAGAGCTCAGGGTGAAGTGGCAACAGAATCTTCAGCAATCAGAGAGAAGCATAAAGGACAATTTTGTCCAGTTTAGAAAATGATCTTAAAATTTACCACCGTTGCAGTTTCCACATGTTAAGAGCTAATTGCTCCAAACAAGCGTTTTGTTTTCCATTCTTTGCAGAATTTGAGTAACAGCACGGGACTTAGATACTCATTTGCCTCAGAAAATGAGGAACAGAATATTCATGGTTCCTTCTCTTACTGGCCCCACAACCAGGTAAGGGGAAACAGTCCTGCAGCACCTCCAAAACTCCATCAATCCTGTGGCTCCACATGGTGCCTAAGGGACAGAGCTCCACTACTAACTTCAGATGCCCACACGTGTGACAAAGCCACCCACCTGGGGACCCTGCCCAGAGGGGCAGCAAAGGGCACCAGCTGCCCCCAAGTCACTGCTGTTTCATCACTGCTGCAAAGCAAAGGCTGGCACGGCCTCTAAGCAACATCACAGATCCTCAAGGTTGTAAAAGATCTCTAAGATCACCGAGCCCAGCCATGAGATGAACCTACTTAAAGCCATGACAGGGACCTTGAAGGGGTTCACAAGCTGGCTGCTGCACCATGGGACAGGCTCAGCACACACTGCCAACATCTGGCACCACAGCTGTGTATTGGGGTGCTGAATCCAAGCCCCTGAGGGCTCCAGGGGAACAAAGCTTCCTTCTCATCTTTGCTCAGAGAGAGAAGACGAGAACTGCATTTTCAGCACTGCATGGCAGCCACTTGTCAAACTTGCTCATCTCCATTCACAGAATAACGTGCTCTGAAGCCACTCAGCAAGCTCTGGCTGGCAATTTGTGTGTTGTGTGTGTTTCTGAATACTTAAAAAATTATCGTGTAGGCACAATCATTACCTTGCTTTCAGTTTCTGCCATGCAGCTGAAACATATCTGGAATATACAAGACTGTATAAATCCCATCAAGCTCCTTTGGAATATGGGTCTGTGCCATAACTCAAATGAGCTCTGCCCTCTCCCTCATTCAGAGATGATCACAGCACATAACCAGCAGATGTAATTTCATAAAATGTGACAGTGCTTTTATTCATTCAAGAAAGACCCATGCCCAAGATCACATATCAGCCGTGTTCCCTCTTGGCTCCTAGGGAGACAATTTAGCCTAGATGCCAGGTTGAAATTACTGGCAGAGCAGTAATGCGGAATTCACAGCATGGATATCAACATACTACAATATTTGGCTTATGGACAAAAGATGTTAAGGTTTCTAACCTTTTCTGTGCATAATTAATAACAACTTAATTACATATCTGATTTCAATTAAAAAAATTCATTTCACAGTAGGTAACATTCATTCCCATTTCCACAATAAAAATGTTTCTCATCTTAATTTGTTGCTGGTTACCACTACTTATTTATGAACCTTTAATTTCTTTGCTACCAAAATAGAATGTTTGCTTTATTTGGGGACTAATAAGAAGTTGCCACCCTGATAGCACTCAAAACAGACACAACTCTGTAGTTAAACACAAGTAATAAAAGCAGGAGCCTCCTACCACTACTGTGCTTTTGCAATCATCTAGAGAAAGAGGCCAAATTAAATCAGGTCTGTGAATACTGTAAGACTGAAATTGATTTAATTCCTGTAGGAGAGGATGTGGGCGCTCAGCCTCTGGTTCTTTTTAATCCAATGTGTTTTTACCAAGGCTACAGCAGCGGTGCTAATTAGGATGAAATGTAATGCAGCTTTAGGAGGAACACTTACAATAGTCACCATGCCGAGGCCAAGTTGGACTCTAAGACATTTCAGCAAGAAGGACCTGGGTATTTAAATACTTAAGGGCTTATCTACATCAAGGGGGTCTAGTTCACACTGAGCTGCAATGTATTAAGTGTTATACATGAGATGAATACAATTGCCAAGTCTACATGACCAGATGCCTCCTACTGCAGCCACAGCTCCTAATGGATTACCCAGAGCAAGGACTTTCTTCAAATTAAGTGCTTGGCATTCTGAACTGCTCTCCCAGTGTCATTTCTGCCACCACCAAACCACATGCAAGGTAAGCACCTTTCTTCCAGCACATAACACAGCAGACAAAAACAATATCAAACACAAATCCTTCTCTGATTTCACTGCATCATCTTATGAAGAGGACTAATTCTCCTGTTTGAGAGCCTTTCCTTCATGCACCTCGCATCACTGATATTCCTATTCATCAGGCAAAGCTCCTGAAAAGCTTGTACACCTTAGACACTTTCCAAAATAACATGCTCCATAAAAACACTGAACTTCAAAAAAACACAATAAAACGATAAACTTCATGGACTATAGTATGTCTT
Source organism: Rhabdornis inornatus (assembly GCA_013397075.1). Classification (NCBI taxonomy): domain Eukaryota; kingdom Metazoa; phylum Chordata; class Aves; order Passeriformes; family Rhabdornithidae; genus Rhabdornis; species Rhabdornis inornatus. Next base: position 506,285 of record VWZS01003626.1, read on the forward strand.
CTGCTGCACAAACTATTCACAAGGTACCTATACACATATTTAAGATGAGTAACATCAAACACTCAGAGTTGAGTTTTGCTGCTGTTACTAGACAAAACTTATAAATCAAATTATTTTATAAAGCACTAACTATAATACCATCCCTTTGCCTTGTAAAAATCCTGATACTACTACCTGGAAGAAAAAAAAAATTGAAATCTTATGCTATTTTCCAGTCTCTCTCCTGAAATTAATTCTCTTTTGGTCATAATGCTGAACCATAATTTAGCAAACAACAGATTTTGGAAGTAACTATCATTCAAAGAAAAATTTCTATCCAGAAATAGAGAATTCCAACATAATTCCCTATCCTGAAAGGGAAGAGAAAAAAAGAAGGAACAATGGAATATGACAATATTTAAGCTCAGTTTTCATTACAGACAATACTAGCATGTTTGTTATGTCTTTAAAGACTAAAAAAAACAATTATCACCTAAAAAATAGTCAATGTCTTGAACACAGCAGGCCACATGCAAGCCTTTAGACATTTGTACAAGCTCCCTCACTCACACACTGAAAGGTTCTCTTCATCAGAGTCACACACGGGGCACCCAAGTGCCAAAAGAGTTGGAGGGAATTTTTTGGTAGAAACACAAACATTCAGCTATTTCACAAGCCTGGAAGTTTCCACACCAGCTATGGGGAGGTTCTCAAAGGATGCTGACAGCTAATAAAGCAACTACAGCCAAATCTTGGATTCACATCCAACGTGAAATATCCTTTCTATATTGTGGTTTAAGGCTCTTCCAAAGAGCAACAGGATTAGAAAATGATATGCAGCAATAATCAAATTTAAAATAAAAATCCAACAGCTGTGTGGCAAAATGGTGTGTGGTGAACCTGTCACAAAGCTACTGACAGAATACTGTTCAGCTAAAACAACTTGCAACAAGTGCACAGAGGAATTCAACACAACTCAGAAAAACATCTGTCAGGTTTCCAGAGGACCTCCACAAGTTTCCCCCCCATGCTGGTCACACTACTTCAGGTAAGTATTTACCACAGAGATAAAGTATTTATCACATGCCTTCTTTAAGTTTGTTTGTTTACACAAGAGAGCAGTTACTGAGGAGGTTGAAATGGCAAAAACAGTATCTTTAAAATTTCCTGTTAACCAAACTAAACAGATCAGGTGAATTCAGAGGGGGAATCATCCTTTGACTTGTGTGCCATGTGGTAATATTCTCATTGTTAAATTATGTGTCTCAGTTTACACAATGAATGGCAATTATTTTTTTTACTGAGGTAATCAAAAACTCCAACCAAATGACATTGATTCAATAATGAGTGTTGAATGATTTAATTTATTTAATTGATTAAATCAATTAACCCAGGATCGACTACTAAGAATTACAAATTCTTTTTAGCATCTGTGTAATTCTAACCTTACACGAATTTAAGATAGATTTTTGAAGACATTGAAACCAGATGCTACAATGACCTGCACAAGACAGAGCATTGTAATATGGAATTAAATTAAGATGGTTTACTACTTGAGAAATCTCACCAAATTTTTGTTTTAAATTTTTCAGATTTAGAATCTCCCAGTAATTAAAAGTAATAGCTCAATTAACTGCCTGGATAAAGGTCTGGACTGAAATTGGGTCAAATAATTTGATTTCTCCACATACAAACTCAGTTGTGGGGTGAGGTTTGCCTGTTCTAATTTTCCCTAAACTATTTGAATATTTGTAGTTAAAGTGAAAAACATATGGGGGAGCTACAAATTAACAGTTTGGCAGATATTTTAAAAATTGTCATGCATTTATATTTAGAAATACTGAGATATGAAACCCAACAGCTCAAAGCTGGACCACCTAAAGCCACCCAGGACCATGCCCAGTAAGGGCTGGAATATCTCCAAAGATGGAAACCCTGCAATATCTGTGAGCAACCTCTTCTCTGACTAAGTCAGTCAATTCTTGTTTAAACACCAGCCCTCACAGCTCTCTGCTCTCTGAAGACTCCCAAAATAGCTTTTGTTCCCCGTCACCTGAGTCACTAATGAAGATCTTTAATAGCACTGGCCCCACAGTCAGCCCCTGGGGTACATGACTAGTGACCAGCTCCAGCTGGACCTTGTGCCACTGACCACCAGCCTGTAAATCCCAGCAGCTCAGCTAGTTTTTAGTCCACCTTCTGCACAGTAAAAAAAAAAAAAAAAAAAATACAATAATTGGGATTATAAGACAGCATTTGCTGAGGATGTTTAGAAGCCATTGCAGTTGAAATACCAATTAAAACAGCAAAAATGCAGATGATAAGGAAAGAGTAAAATATCAAATGCAAATTTAGAACAGATTTATTTATTTTTTCTTTCTACACCATCCTGTGCCAAAGCAGGCTTGAAATGAATGACAAACTGATTTTTAATCACATCTGTGATGTGCTTTCAGCCCCAGTAGAGAACAGTTATGAGTTTCCTTCATGCTGAAGAGCAAGAAATTAAAAAATCCTTCTTCCTTTTTCAAGAACAGAAAGGAACATTCAACTATGTGGCCTGTATTACATCAGCCTCATGGTGCTACAGAGCAGTTTCTAGGTTTGCCTCTAGAGTCCCTGAACTCTCAATGTCTAATTACTTTGAGAAGAGCTTGAAGACGCAAATTCCTTCCCAACAACAATGCAGATACAGACCTTATTAATTTTCTTTTTTTTTTTTTTTTAAATGAAGGTTATGGACTATTCTCCAAAGATTAATAATACTATTTATTCATATTAACTTAAAAACACCTCTTGTATTAAGGGATTCCATTCTTTCAGCCCAACAGGGCACCTGCACAGCAGGCTTTGGCCATGTCTTCCCCACTGGTATATTTCTACTCACAAGATCCTGTGGTACCCACAGACCTCATCTTATGGGTATATTGCTAAAAAGAAAGCTGGGGTCCAGTTTCATCTCTGCTTTTCCATTTCCAGGCTGGACTTCTGGCCTGAGGTTTTTCTCTACAGTTAATAAAGAGGGCAATTCAGTTGTTTCAGGTCAAATAAATGGGCTCTTGTGGTGAACTGTTCACTACAGAGAGAAGCTAGATACCCAAGCTATATTTAGGTGAAACAAATCCTTCCCTCAGAACAGGAAATCATATGTACTCACAGAAAGATTCAGGAAATCTCTCTCTTCTGAGTCCTCACCACAGAAATATTATTCCATTGATTCAATATAAAATTACTTTTAATGAAAAATGTTGAGCCAGACTCCTCCAGCTTCATGAGACAAGCAGGGACTTCCAAGGCCAGCAAATACACTATTTCTCCAAAGAGTCAACTAAGAGTTACACAGAACCCTCACTTTTGTGCAGTGGTTACATGTCCAGGAGCACACTGTGAGAATCAGATGGATTCAGTGCAGGCTCCTGGTAGCCCAGGGAGATTTCCATCCCAGGAAGTGCCATTGCTGAGCCATGCATGGTGCTCAGAAGACACAGGCATTGCAAGCCTGGCCCAAGCCCACATGGGTTGGTAGGACAGGACACATCTAATGCAGCATCAGCATTTCCAGCACCCAGTAATTACTTACTAGCAACTTCTTAATGAGCTCAATTTTAGTGCCTAGATCCCTCATTCAAATCAAAATTGTCCACATCTTCAGATCAAAATTAGCTTTACATTTATAATATTTTCAAATGAAAAGAAAAAGGAATAAGAAACCACAAGACTACATATTGATATAAAAGCTTTAGAAAGGACATACTCAGCAACAGAAACATTTACTGAGCACAGGGACAATTAGCTCATCCTTAACACTAGGCTGGCCTGTTCCCACTGCTTCATCTAAACCAACATACACAAGAAAATACCACTGCACCTTTACTGTGGTTGGATTCAGATCTGAGCCAACCTTGTAAGAAAAAATTATTAAATGACATTAACACAGTAGTGAGATCATACTCTGACAAACAAGAACAATGAGGTAAATTAAGGGCAGATGGATATTGAGGCTTTTCTCTAAATGTCCTTAATTTTGAAGGTTTTAGATATACTGTCTTCTGAACCTCAGTGCAATTTAAGTTTTTTACTATTTGTGATATTTATAGCTTCCATTAATATAAAGTAATACGTAATTTTAATGCAGGTCTAAGAGTTCCAACTGCCATTGACACAGATGGTAAAATGAAATAGGAAGAAAACCATCTTCAGTGAGATGCTATTTTATCTCATTCCTGCCACCCTAACCACTGCAGTACAGTGGGGGTTAATGCCATATTTGGATTCCAATCTTGTCAACACATCAAAGATCCTCCCAGGTGAAGAGGAGCAGGGCTTTGCAATTGATCTCCCCTAACCTGTAACAACTGTGTCACTCTGGTCCAGGGTGAGCAACTGCAATGTGTGTTTCTTTCTCAGAGAGGCAAGGGAGATGCCTTGAAGAAGTACACAATTATGAAAGGTATGAGACAGGCATAGACCTTGGAAAATGTCAAGGGAGATCACAGTCAAAACTGCCTTCTTCATCCAGAATAAACAACAGCAGTTGTGGATTATGTGTCTGTAATTCTGCAGAGGAGGTCTGGTAACATAAATCACAGTAACAACAACTTGAGGCTTTTTTTAAAGATCAAGGCAGTTATTCATATTTTTAGCTTATATTCTACTGTTCCCAGGCACAATCCTTACAGGTATTTCTATGACTATCCTGAGTCCCCTCAGTGCAGTGTTTTTACCCTCACTATTTATTATCTGCTGTCACCCCACACGACGGTTTTTTCCTTTCCATCCTTCTGCACACTCCTCCCCAATCACGGATTGCTGCCATCCGCCCTGCTCCAAATTCACTGCTTCCATTATCACTTCCCTTGCAGCTGGGCACATCTGCTCTCAGATCCACTTGACAATTTTTCCTAAGGCTTTGCCTTGCTCTCAGCATTGCTGGAATGCCTGTGCAAGGAAAGCAGCAGCTACAGGAATCTCGCCACCATCTGTGGCTTGATTCAGAGCCATTGCGGGCAGCAAGAAACCCTCAGCTTCAAGTGCAATCCAAACCCTATTACTACTGTTTTTTCTCTTTCAAACTGCTGCTGAATTACACAAATAAACAAGTTAAACTGCACCAGTTTTACCAAAAACAGGTCAGCAACTCTGGATACTTCATTTCTGGCACACTGGGTTTCGTTCAGAAAAGAGAAAACAACACTCTCGCTGCCTGAAAGAAGATTCTGGAAAAATCAGTGGCAACGTGTTCAACAGGGGAACTCAGAAAACTAGGAGTCCTGAAGAGAGGCCAATCCAGGTTTGCAGGTTCTGACACGTTTCCTCATTCTGAGTAACCCCAACACTTTTTCCTACCAAGTTGAATGAATCTGCATAACGCTTTCCTTGGCATCGCTAAATGTGTCAAGATTTGTCTCAATAAAACTTCAATGTCATTGAAAGAAAGGCTATCACACATATGGGAAAAGTAGAAAGGAAAAAAAACCCAAACCTGAAAAAAATATGTCTATTTTCTCTAAATTCCTTCAGCTTTCATTCTCTTACAGACATTTATTCCTCCTCTCAAGAGGTGTTGCTGCAAAAATACAAGGTTAACAATTTTAAATGGAGCTGCGACTTTAATTTTCTATGTCCTTCTGTTTAATATAATGATCCAGACAGGATTTTTTATTGAATTCAAGTAACATAATGACTTGTCAAGTTCTTCCTGCTTTCAAATGTTCTGTATGGAAATAACTGGTAAGTATATTTTTAAAATGGCAAAAACAGCAGAAGTGAATAACAGGCATAAAGATGTCTCTCTCTTTTTAAATACATATTTCCCAAATGAAGAAAAACTGCACAGAGCAATCAAAATGAAACACAAAAATATAGCTATCACTTTGATTTCCCTGTCTTTTCTGGTTGAGTTACCCCCAGATGCCTTTTTCTCTTTCATTAAAAAAAAAAAAAAAGAAGCATATAGAAATCTCTGTGCTGTTGCTTTCTTTTTTTTTTAAAGGAAAGACAGATATTGAAAGGTCTAAACCAGAGATACATTATTATTCAAGAAACATTCTAAGGAATAACCACTTGCATTTCTAATATTTATTATTCATGCAAACTATTTAGCATGAGAGACAGAAGCATGTCAAATGTCTATGTCAAAGAGACACCAGCTCTGGAGAACAAATATAGCACAGGGAAAAGGGGGGAAACCAACAAAAAAACTCCCAGCCAATACCAAAAAAACCCCAAAGCAGGGATGAAAACGAAGGAAATTAAGAATTTGTACCTGAGGACGGTGGCCATTTAGCATGGCTAGAGAGTTTTACAGTTTCTTGTTTTCAAATACCCTGAAGAGAATTAAGAATTAACTGAAAGGTTCTGTACCACATGCCACAGTAAAGACCCTATAAAAGCAAAGGGGGAAATGCTGGTAGAGTATTAAAGCCCCAGTTCTTTTTTCTGTCTTTTCTCCAAGCACCCATTGATTTCAGTGAGTGTTCTTCACATGTAGTGACTCCACAACAGAGCTCTAATTGCTTCTTTTCAGACTGATTTGAAGGCATTAACATGCATAAATTTCTATTTGTGCTCACGGGATTTGTATGGCCAACACTACTTGTTATTCTTCCAAAGTCTGTCCCCCTGGTTCTTCTGCTTTTAAGGTCTACTCCAACAGAATACTTCTGTCTCAAAATAACATGAAAATACAGTTATGAAATTCATAACTAAACAGTACTTTAAACCATATTGTTTAATCTATGACTTTTCCTCTGACAAGTGTGAAAACGTGTGCAATATGACAGAAGGTTTGCTATAGTAATTGCATGTTGTGATTGAATGAGGGAGTAACAGAAATAACTGTCTTGCTGAAATTGCTGCAGAAGGTAAGTTGCTCCTGTACAGTTTTAACTCATGCACCATCTGTTTCCACAATCCTTTAAATGTTTCTTCAACTAGTTAAGGGATTTAATTGTTGTTCCTATAGGTATTGCCACATTTTCTGTGACCTTTTGCATATTGTACTTTGGAAACTGTGTCTCTCCATCCCTTTCTGTCCTTCTTCCCCTCAAACCCTATTCACTGGGACTCATTCATCCACTGCCCACATCTGACAGACCTCCCACTCATGTTTTTCTAAATTCTTCCCACATTAGCCAGCAAAGAGAAGATTACATATGGGCAAAATGCGTAGGTCCCTTTGTGTATCCAGCAGATGGAGACACAGTGTTTATTTCCCTAAAAGTTGACATTATTAAAACATCAGTTCAAGAATCCAGTAATATTCAAGAATTATTATTATAACCAAGAATTACCTAGTGGAGAAAAAAAGAAATATAGCAAATAATAATCACATTGTGGAGTTGAATTACAATGCTAAATTATTTGCAATATAGCACTAAGTAACACTACATTAAACTTAACAGATTATCAAGATTAATTCTATATTAAAAAAACAAACAGCTGAAGTTAAAATGAAAATAAACAACAAACAAAATCTCTTCATCTAAAGCATTGTCCCCTTTACACATCAACAAAGCTCTACAAGGAAATAACCAACACTACAAAACTGTTATTGTAACACAGCACACAGTGACATGATGTTAGAACAGTAATGTTGTAGTTACAACAACTAAGGTTCCTTCAACTCAAACCTCCAGGTGAACAAAAAAAAATTAGGGGCTATCAGATGAAACCAACCTGTTGCAAATTAAAAATTAATAAAAGGAGTTTCTTCTGCACATAAAACAGTGGATGCCACAGAAATGAGAAAAGCTTATGGGAGTTGAAAATCAATAATATCAATTCACCTAAGAAAAAAGCCAATGAACAAATTAAAGCATGAAGATAAAAGCTGTGGATCAAGAAGTCCCTACGTGATGAAAAAACAGGGCTAGAGAAGTTTTCTGTCAGCTACCATTAAATGCTTACCCCATCCCTACACTCCACACTGAGCATCAGCATTTAGCCAAACAAAGGCAGTGCACCAAGACACACATTTGTGCTGACCCAGCACTCCTCAGCAAACTTTCTGCATAACTATCAAGAAAATTATGAACAAATTGGCAAAAGACACGGTTTGGGGGGTTTTTGTAAGCTAAAATCTGTGAAAAGAAAGAATTGCATCAGAACAGCAATTGCCAAACTAGCAAATGACCACGAGCCTCCTCTGCCCTGACCAAGACAGGATTTTGGAGAGCAAGTGTTCCATTCCATTTGCTTCTGCAGATGTCGTTTTGAGCAAAGGACATCTTTGTATGCAAAGATATAAAGCAGGCAGGGGAGTTTATTGCATGATGTGCTCTTGCTTCTCTGTGGCATGAACAAGAAATGTATATCACACTAGCCAGTGCTAATCATGAAAGGTACTACAGACCCTCCTTATCCTTGCTGGATTTGCTGCAGCCACCAGGCAGCGTTCTCACGCCCTTTGAGAAGCCTCACTTTCCCTCTACTCTCCTTTGTTTCTTCCTCATGTGCTGCTGTAGGAGGCTTTAGGGAAAAACTTCATCACTGCACAATGAACAGCTCTCTGAATCCAAAACCTAAAACACTACGCTGCCTTATCTATGACAAAAAAAGTTTTATGCTCACCTTTCATAAACATATTGAATACAACAATGTTAATAACATTTAAAATATTTGACAAATCTCTACTTCTGCTATATCTTATTCTTTTTTTGGTAACTCACTGTTCCATCTGAGAGCATCATTCTCATTTTAGAACCCCCTAAGAAACATACCATCCCCAGCAACATCTTAAGAGTTAAGCATTTGATTTGCCTTTCCAGACAGAACTGTTTTCAAGAAGTCATCCAAAATCACTTTCAGAAAATTTCTCCCCAAGGAGTTATAACTAATTAAGAGTCCATGCATGGGTTAGTAATTTACATGATTCCATTGTGGATTCTGCAATTTTTATCTAAAGTCTTTGAAGTTTATATGTAATGTCAGTCATCCTGAGTCATCAGCAAATTACAATCCTCTTTACTGCGCTGCTGGAAACACTGTTAAATATATGGAGCAAAACTGGTCCTGACACCACTCCCCCTAATACTGCTGTTAACCTCTTCCATTGAGAGAACAGCTTTTTTATTCTTTGTATTCATTTCTCATTTGCTAATTGATTTTTAATCCATAACTTCTGAAGGCTATTGATTTCTCCATCCCATGAATCCTTTTCGCTCTATTATTCGGTCAATAAACAACGCTGCTTATTTTCCCAAAAATACCCAGCAAGGAGGGAGGCTGCCACTGCAGCACAAGCCTTCATGGTTTAGCTGGTGCCAGAAAAAAAGTAGGACACTCTCTCTAGAGTGTCCAGACAAGACAGTCAAGAACTTTCATCCTTAGCTCAGTTAAGGGGGCACACACTGCCCAGGACAGATGGGTAGAGCTGGGCAAAAATAGCAATTCTAAATACAAGTGGAAGAAAACAGAAAGCAGGGAGGCCAACACATGTGACTTTTCAGCCAAATCTTGAGCTGTTCTAATAATAAACCAGGGAAATAGCTTGAACATGACATGTTATTGAGCAGTGCACCCTGACCTTTCTCAGTCCATGCACCGCAAGCAACATCAGCCCTTGCCTTTGCTGGCACACGGAGCACTGTGACAGCAACTCTGGCTTCAGCTCACCCCAGCCAGCTGTGGCCACAGGACAAAGAGCCCTCACAAAGGTCTTGATTTTTCTTCTTAAGAAGAAACTATTTTATTTTACAGATGTTGTGACAGTAAGCACTCCTCAAAAATAATGGCACATTGACTAATGATAAATCAAGATGCTGTGGTTTTAGCAGTACATGGAATATATTGGGGATGATTTGGCTGATGACCAACATAGTACTACAAGTGTAGCACAAAGCTGTCTCATTTCTCTCCTTCAAACCTAGCATCTAAAAATCTTAAATTGTAAGTTGGTGTTTCACTTTGTCAAATCCTAATAGCTAATGCTACCTCTCCAGTGGGATCCTGGTCCTTAAAGCCATCTTAAATACACCAGCAATAAAAAAGCATAAGCTATGACTGATTTGGTCTCTTCAGCTGCTGGGATCAGTCCAGACAACACACAATTCTTTAGGAACTAAAAAGCAGAAAATTGAAATACACAAATTAAGCTAAACCAACTTTGATACATTTCAGGATTTTGGCTACCACTTCACCTATAATTAACATGGACATTAATATGTTTTACCATATTAGAACCAGTATGGCCATAAGTCTAGCATTATGGTATGGAATAAAAGGTGGCAAATCCCATAAGGTGACTCAGAGAAAAAGAGTTGCATGTGATCTGGCAAAAATTGCAGTCCTCTCTCCTCAAGCCCTTAGAGTTTCCAGGACATTGCTATGCCATCACTCAGGATAGTGAAGGACACCTGTAACGGATTTTCATCCACAGAAAAGCCTTGTCTGAGAACTGGAAGGAAAACTGTGTGATGATGGAGGATAGAAGGGGAAAGGCAATGAGGATACGAGTTTTACTCTAAGAGCACCTGTAAGATCAAAGATTTGCTGTAACTGCAGACACCGTAAATCATAAATTTATCAGTACCAGGATTTTAATGCAGAAACTCCAAGGACATAGAAGTAGCAAACCTACTTCATAAAATACTAACGTTTCCTTCTCACAAAACAGCTTTCCTCACTACATGTAGCTGTGTGAATAAATAAGAGTAGGAGGGAGAAAAACTTAAATATGAGGGTGGTGAGGGCCCTATCAAAGGTTGCCAGAGAAGCTATGGATGTCCCATCCCTGGAAGTGTTCAAGGCAGGGCTTGGAACAACCTGGGATAATGCAAGGTATCCTTGCCCACAGCAGGGGGCTTGGAACAAAATGATATTTGAAGTCTCTTCCAACCCAAACCATTCTGCAATTCTATTATTTTCCTGATTGTTTTACTTTAATTCTCAAGAAGTGAATTAAATCTAAGAAGCAATGGCCCAAACCAGTAGTTTCAGTTTGTGTTTCCTTATTAGCATGAATTGAATACCCCCAAAAGAGACAGATTATGTACAGAGTTCATAGACAGCTGTATACAAAAGTGAATTTTTTTCTCAGCATTATCTCTGATTTCCAAATGCACTTCAACAATGGAATAATTCCAGTTATAGTGCAATATCAATGTTTTTCTACTGCATAATAATTCACTTCATAAAGGGCTGGAAGGTCCATTTTTTGTATTTCATGTCAAAAAAATTCCATTTACCTATGTTGTTCCTAATTATTAGATACAAAAGGAAACTAGCAAATAAATAAATTTTACTCCACCAAAAAAAAAAAAAAAAANAAAAAAAAAAAAAAAAAAAAAAAAAAAAAAAAAAAAAAGCTGTTAGGCAATACTCTTCTCCACAACCTAGATCCTACATTACACAATTAAATCCACACTGTCTTAACCCTGAGTCTAGGCTATTAATTATTATGAAAAACAGCATAAATTCATCAAGCTTTGTCACCAGGAATTAGAATAAGGGAACTCTTTGCCTTTTAAAAAAATGAGAACAACAACAACCTCTTATTGTACTAGTCAGGGAGGGAAAGTATCCATATGTGTTAGAGACTGGCATTGGACACAGTCTGTGCTCAGAGTCTAGTGCTGAAAGACAATACAGCACTGAGGGGGACCCCACATCCTTCTAAAATGGAATAGGCTGTAGGACCAGCAACAAAATGCCTGGGGATGGAGTAGGATGGCATTCCCAATATTTGCCTCTGCTGACATTGAGTCTGCTCTGTTGAAGCCTTATATTCAAGTTGTGCAACATTGGCTTTTGGGCAGTACAAAGAGTGATTTCCTCAAACAAAAACAATAGGACTGCATCTTGTTCTCTGCAATTGTCCCTGCGGAGGTGAAGCCAATCCTGTCACACAATGGAATGTCAATGGCTGCATCTAATGTGGGCTACTCACTTCCTGATACCACTGAAACCTTTTACTGGAGCTGCCTTTTTGCCAATACCTTTCTTTCAAAATTTTCTTTGAAAATATGATTTTCAATCTCACCAATATGTTCAGTTCTCTCCCAAGCAAAATTGATGAGGAAACAATGTTAAAGGTGGGTTATGCATACTATGTGAACATCAGCTTCATGTAAGCTTTGTTCTACATCCAATCAAAATTTAAGGACAATAATTTAATTTTATTGTGATGTTTTAATAAAGTATTAAGCTAATATTTTATTAAAACATCACAATAAAAAGACCAAACTGGGCAATTGGAAACCCTACAGAAAGAGCACACACAAGCCATCACCTGAAATACTTCCAGCAGAGGTGTCTCAGACATCACTTATCTTGTTTCAACTCAGATGCATAAAACTCTGAATCTGACTCATGGTGTAGCTTTAGATAGGTCAGTATGACTGTTTTCAAGAAAACCATATTCCTGATGCTACCAGAACTGCAGCAATAGGCTTAGTTGAACCTAGCCTAATCAAGGAGCCATTTTTCTGGTGAGATACTTCTCCATATTGGAAGAGCGGGGGGAAATGCCAACGTTTCTCTGCTGGTCTGGGATAAAGTTAATTTTCTTCTTAGCAGCTGGTATGGGACTGTGCTTTGGATGTGCTCTGGAAGCCACATGGATGACACAGGGATGTTTCTAGTTTTTGCTGGGCAGTGCTTACACAGAACCAAGATGTTTGTGCTCCTCACCCCACCCCACCAGTGAGGAGGCTGAGGGTGCACAGGAGGTGGGAGGGGACACAACCAGGACAGCTGACCCCAACTGGCCAAAGGGACATTCCAGAGCACATGACAACATGCTCAGCCTCTAAAGCTGCAGGAAGGAGGAGGATGGAGAGGACACTGGGAGCAATGACATTTGGCTTTCCAAGTGACCACTACATGTGATGGGGCCTTGTTTTCCTGGGAATGGCTGAAAGCACCTGCATGCCCATGGGAAGCTCTAAATGAATTACTTGCTTTGCTTTAGCTTCTGATTTCCCTATTTAATTATTAGTTAATTTATTATTAATTCATTATTATTATTCCCTATTAAATTCCCCATAAGTTTTTTTCACTGGAATCTTCTGATTCTTTCCCCCAGCTCACTGGTGAGGGAGTGGCTCTACTCTTAGTTGCTGGGTGACAACTTTCAAGGACTGAAATATTACAAATATGCCACTCAAAGGAACCTATCTGCAGCATACCACGGTAAGAGATTTTATTGGCCCTGTAAAACCTGTGAGCCCTAGGAAGGTTGCTGCATATTGACTAAGCCAGTTTCTCCATCAAGGAATTATTTACATATAAAGAGGTTTTGCCATAAAAGCATGCCATGACATTAAAGATGAGGGAGGAGTGGGAGAAACAAGTGTTATCCAGACCACTTCCAAACAAAAGTGTTTTTGAACCTCGCAAGGTATTTCCTTTGGCAAACAAAACAATTTTTATTCAGCTATCTCTGTGTCCTGTACATTTCTAGAAATATATGCTCTCTGAGCTACCTATTACATTATTTAGTTCCTGGGATTTACTGCATATACTCTGTATATAAAAATAGGCCTAAAAGTGATTTTTAGGGCTGCCAATGCATTCCAAAGTCACAAAACTCTAGAATTAAGAATGTGGCACAGTTTTTCATGTATTTACTCTGCCTCAAATATATTTTTTTCAGTTTCATGCATTTCTTTTTGCTTAGCCCTAACTCGTTCCATTTATAAAAGCACAATTCATGTTATTAGCATGAGCGAGGTAGGTAAATCTAAGCATCTCCTGAAGGGGGTGCATCAAGCTTCCTGGACCTTCCCCATTCTCCAAAGTATTCCTACAACCACAAAACACACTCCAGAAAAGGATTTGTGAATATCTGGATACATCAGTGGCATAAAATTTACTGTGTAAACAAGTTTAGCAGTAAACTAAAATTCGCTGTGATGGGCTCATGACTGTGTTTCTGCTGAAGGAGACAGAACCCCATATGCAAAGTTTCTGTTGGCTTTGAGCTGGCTGCACTATAGCAGACAAATTTGAACCCAGAAAAAATTAGTGAGGTGCAGATACGTAACACTAAATTTGACAAGGTTTTAGAAATTGAACCAGTGTAATGATTTTTTGCAGGACCAATACTGTATAGCACATGGCTGTGGCAGCCTTTCTGCAGCATTAAGAGCCCCAGAACAGATTTACTGTATCATCAAACCACAGCTGAAAATGAAACAACTTCATTTCCTAGCATATTCACAAAAAAAAAAAAGTCAAATGAAAAATAATGTGAAATGAAAAAAAAAAAATCAGTATCAGAGTTGGAAGCATAGCTGCCTGATACGCTAGGGCTGTTCTTTCTATTTGTTTGGGGGTTTTACCAGAAATTTGCAGCTGGGGTGTAAATCTCAGCATTTCTTTTGATTGCTGATGAACTCCCCTTATACCCAGCTTTTTAAAGTTAGATCAGCAGAAGAAATTCTGGCAACAGCACACACCAATCCCTGAGTTTGTCTGCTCTAGAATGCAAGCCTGCAGCACATCGTGTGGCTGCACTGCTCCATCCAGAGCAGTGGATCCCATCTGTCCCAGTCCAGACAACTCCTCTGCTCCCAGCAGTGATGACATGGAATCTGAGCTCGTGCATCAACAGCAGCAATGCAGAGGAAACATGCTTCTTGCCAAACCCCAGGTTTTATTTTCAGACTCACAGTGTGAGCACTGACCCAGCACCACGTGGGGATATGAAAGCTGGCTCTATCCCACAGACTGAGGTGCTCAGGCAGCCTTCAAACCACAGAAACACCACTCTCAGCCCTGCTAGGCATCCCTCATACAGCTGCCTCCCAACAGCAGACAGTTTTCCCATTTTCAGCTATTGAAATAAATTATTTCTTTACAATTGCAACATCTTTCAACGACTTCTAAACTATAGTCAAAAGAACCTAACATTCAGAGCAAACATGAATTCATGAGGCACGAAGAGCTGAGAAACAAAAAGCACAGGGAACAAGTCACTCCTGAACTTCTGCTAAAAGCAATAGTTCTGTAACAATTGGACAAGAATTTCAGCTCCATATGCACCTTTGCTTTACTCGCATTACTGCCTCAAGGATTTCTTTTCCAGAGGCATGAAGCCTCACTTTGAGATGTCCTGCTGCATCTTAAGCAGCAGCCTGAGCAACATGGATTGGAATTCTGCTATTTCTGGTAACTTCACACATCAGTAAACTAGTTGATCAGACACATCTTCCACAGTGTCTGCAATGCTCTATAATTTTTCTGGGATTTTTTGGTAGTAAAATGGTGTCCATCAGCTGCTCATTAATAAACACTGGCCACATTATCTGCCTTCCTATAATAACAGAGCAATACAAGCAACCCTCACAGCGAGAGTTGCTTTTGGACAGACAGTGTCTGGTTATAGGGCATCAAAGAAAACATTCAGCCACTTAAAAAATCCAAACCAAACCAACCGAAAAGCCTCAAACAAACAAAAGGCAAAAATCTTTTCACCTTAGCAGAATACAGAGGCGAGAAACTTTGGAATTAATTTACATTTCGGTTCACTCCTAAATTCAAAACCAACTTGTTTTTGTTACCCTGATCTTGATCAGGGTAATCTTGACTCTTGATTAAATATTCCATTTTCCTTCTCAAAGCAATGACATCTTACCTTAAATCAACCTTTGGTTGGAGACAAGTAAAACCAGAAGTCATCCTACTGGGATCTAATTACCCCAGCTGGATTATGTTTATCAAACAGATGCTTGCAGATTTCCTCCTTTACCGTTTCTTTCTGGAAAAAGACCTCTAATATCTTTTTGGAAGTTTCCCATGCTAGCTGCACCTTGCTAATCAAACTTCGTGCAGAAATAACCTCGCGTGCTCCAGCTATAAGAATTTTCAGAGTTTATATAATTCAGAAATATATAAAAGCTCTCTGAGAAGCTTTTCCAGTCAGTCCTTGCTCTCTGCAGTCTGCCCTCATAGCATAGCTCAAGGCTGAGGTTTCATAAAGTCATTTTCATTATGTAATAAATTTGCCAACATGAATCAGGTACATCATTAACATAATCACATTAGCTTACAAAAAACACCACACATTAAAAACCTGTTTCCCTAACAAAGCAGAAACACAGAGCCTCAGGCAGCTCCTCAGCTCAGCAGTCCCTTGTCTGTGGAGTTATCCAAGGCTGGAAGGTTGAGCTGGTGACTGGCTCCTGTCCTAGGGAAATAGCCAGAGTCACCGGCCAAGGACTAAAAGATGACATGGCAACAGAGCACAATGACTTCTGCTGGAGAAATAACTATTAGAAGTTCTAATAGTCAACCCCAAAGCTGCTCTGAGAAACACAATGGCAAAGACATCCCACCTGCCCATTTCCAGTTTTGGTCACATCCACAAGTTGGTTTTTTTTCCAGCTCTCCTCACTAAGAACATCCAAGTTACCACCAGTACATCGCCTCTTGCCTTTGCCAATGGTACATCATTCATTTCAGCAACACAGAGTAAATACCAGGTTTCAGGAAAATGTCTCTGCAGGTTGAAGCTTACCCACAAAATCTCTTTTGCCTCTCTGGTCCTGAACCCTCATGCTGTAAATCTTTCCCTCTCTATCCAGGAAGGCATTAAGCAATTCTTCCAGGCTTTTCTGGATCATGTCTGCAACACTGAATATCATCAGTGCTACAGAGACACCAAACTCCAGTTATTCCTTCTCCTCCTTGCAGATGTTGTGGCCAGGGGACCAATAAAGGAGCTTTCTCCCAATAAATGTGTTCCTCAGTTTGAGATGTGGGATCAGTACATTGTCACATCATGGCCAGCATTCCCCTTGCAAGGCAGGTACACCACAACTAGTTGATACACCAAAGCTGAAGCTGATACGCTGCTGACTGGTCCACAGCAAAAAACCATAAGATGACAGTAAAAACAAGCTGAGAAAAAGTTGGCAAAATTATTATTTATCTCCCACTGTTCTCTTGTCTTTGAGTTTAGCCAGGTTGGGCTGCCTAAGGCTTGAGAGTACTGCATTTTCCTTATCTGATCTATTATTCATGAGTTCAACTATAAAGACAGGCATAAAGATCACTAATCTTCTATCAGCAGCTGAAGTTTACAGGCTCCATATCCATCAACACCCTCCAATTCAACCATTAAAGCAAAATACCTCAGAAAAACTAACAATGAGCAGGGTAAAATGGGAATAGCTCCAAAATGTTGACATTCCTCCCAAAATATTTTCCCATTATCTTGAGCTACAGACATAGTAGGTTTCACCAGACTCATCTTCGTAATCTCACTGCTGCATGGCAAAACTTCACAGAATATATCCATTTAAAAATGACAATAGTCATCTGAAAATCCTGCAGTTTTAATTGTGCAATGTACTATTATTATCTCTATAGATTACCATCCCAAAAGGGGTGTGCTTTCTGCTGGGGAGTGGAAGGGAAGGGGGATTGACGTCAGCTGCCCTACAACTCTCTGCACTCCTGAATTATCACTTTTTAACCTTGGGGAAAAATTGAATTCCGCTACTGAATAAATTTAGCACAGAGTCAACTTAATGATCACATTAGTCCCTGTCTGTTCTCCCAATGCCCATTCACTATTTAATTAACCTATTTCTGTAGGTTACTTCCTGGAGCTATTTTTAGGTAGTTTAATCTAAGTCATGCCTTTTCTGAAGATGGTTACATGAGTTGCCTTTCTTCTACCAACTCTGTCATTGCCAGTCGAGTGTTAGCAGGAGCATGGTTATGCCAAAGCCTGCTCTGACTTAATTTTCAATATACCACTGCTCAAAGTCTATAAGATTTTTTTTTTCCCCTGGTTAATTCCTGGGACAACAGAAATCATTCCTGCTACTTTAGCAACTTGCTAGAAGATGGATTTTCTTCGGTCAGACCGATTCAATTCAATCGTGATCACGGGCTGATTTAATTACAGGGGGGTGGAAAAAGAACCTATACATCATTTTCCTGGAAGCAAGACCCACACACCAGAGATCTTATGACAAAGCCTTCGTGTGCCAGCCCACACAGACTGCAGCTGTAGCAGCCAGAGGGGCGTCTGGTGCTGAATGCGCTGACAGAAAAACCTCATTATCCAAACTGGGGAAGTGACGTGGACACTCCTTTTGTCTGCTAAGGGTGCAGGATGGGCATGACTAACAACCAGAGAGTTGTTATTGTGCTTTGTTTGCCTCGGTGCACAGTTAACTGCAAAGCTGAAAAACAGGCGGCTAAAAAACGTACCAAAATAATTACTAGGGCAGGAGTCCAGACAAAGCTTAAAAATACATAGGATTGCCATTTGGAGCCTGGGATTTGCCTAAACTGCTTGGAAAGGGAACCTGAAAAGCGATACCCTACACTTCCCCAGCTGATCCATAGAGAGACTGGGCATCTTTTGTAAGGAATTTCTAACTACCAGGGTAATATTTTGAGTGATTGTGATACTGGCTGTCAAGATGTCTTTAGCTGTAGCAGATTGCTGTAGACTAGTCTTTCCCTTTGTTGAACGTATGTCTTAGATTTTTATCTTGGAGAGAAAAAACCCTGTTTTGTTCTGTATGCTTATTGCAATTTTGAACAATCTGCTGGCACATCAGCCTTTCCAGCCTCATTCTCTGCCTATTGAAAACACATCAAACAATTCCTTATACCTCTAATGGGTAAGAGATGATGGCTAAGGCTTTCAAGTTCCTTTTCCAAAATATTCCATCTATGTTTCACTGAAAAACCAAGTTCTTAGGACTTGAAGGAAGGGGGAGGGGCTGGCAGGAGATCTTGGCTGTCTCTATTAATTTATTAAAGTCAGCTAAAGTCCCTTAGAAGTTAAGAGGGAAATAAAATGCACTCTGTGTAGTGGTGGAACTTTAATTTCTGTGCTCTTCCAGCATGTAGTTTGAAGTAAGAAGCAGAAAATAAAGGATTGTCTCTAATGACTTCAGAGTTTAAAAAAGTTTACAGGTAAGAGTCAGAAGCATGATTGATGAATTTGAAAAAAAAAAAATAACAGAAGGACAACAATAATAAAAAGACTAAGTAATGGAAGAGATTATTCATGATAACATAGCTGGACCTGTAACTGGATGGCTTCAAATTAACTCAGCACACACATCAAACATTGCCTTTTCTAGCCTTCATCTGGTGAAAACACAGTTCTATTCTTCTCTTCTGAAATGTTCCTATATTATACATGATTTTTAATAGAATAATTACGTTTTCATATTATATGTATTGATTATGCATCATTACTGATAATAACTAATTTTTCTTTCATACAAATGTTATATATCATGTAAGCAAAAAAAAAGTTTCAGTAAACCTTGCTGTGAGTAAATATATCACTATACTACTACCCATTAAGGAAATTATAGAAATTGCTAAAATAACAATTATTTATTATATTAAAATAATATATAATACACATTTTCTAAAATAGTGTGTATAAAACTATGCTTCTAATACAGCACTATTTTCACCTTACGTGTATTTTTAACAACACTGGAGATCTGTAAGATACAGAATTTCACAACAAACATCAAATAAGGATATCAGATATTAGGTTTTCTTTAAATATGTGCAATGTTTTGGTCAATAAAAACAGGAAAAATTAATTATGATGTAAATGTAGTATAAATAATTAAAATGTTCATCTTAGGCTGGGCTGTTAAGTGGAAAAAATAAAGAGTATGCACACCATAAGCACCCTCTTTTTTTGTACCAACTTTAACTTCCAGGATTCTGCCAGGATTTTTTACATGGCACTCTAATTCATCTTAGGAGACAACATATTAATTAATATCTACAATGGATACAGGATTTTTTATGCTATTAATATACTTAGCAACTGGAGAAAGCAAGAAATGGTACACTAGCTGGAGAGCTTTTGCTGGATAACTACTTTTTTACAAGTTTGTAGTGGAACATGTGGGTGGCTGTGACTTTTCTGGTGTCTGACTGTGCCAGGAATGTTCTGCAGCAGAAAATGCCCTTATGAATGCAGGAGCTGCCAGGAGATATGACTGCAGTTGCTTTTTTTGCTGCACCTAGGAATAAAATCAGGTCTTCAAAAGGATGCCTGTAAGTAGGAAGGAAAGTGGATGCAAAACAAAAGTCAAAACCAATAGTGAAAAGTGAAAGGGAATTCTGAACTCCGCAGCCTTAAATTTCACATTACCTTACCAAGAGTATTGTCTCTAAGCATTACCACCCTCCCCTCTCCAAAAAAATTCATACCAAATTTGATAAAGACAATATCCTATTTTTTCTTCATATAATACAAATCTATGAGACTAGTTGAAGAAAATTAAACAGCACCTAGCTTAGGAACATGGCTGTTTCCCAGTTTTTGTTCCAAATACCTTTCTCTTTTAAACACATATTTCTTCCTGATAACAGCCTTAAAATACTGTAAATATCTTGTAAAATCCCCGTTGAGCTGTAAGATTACCTTTCAGCTCTGCTGCCAGTTGATATGCTAACAACCAGCAAGCAGTAAGCTTTCTTGACCTTGGAGGGACAAGCTGCTGCAACGAAGTGAAAGACCATATTTCAACAGAACTGCAAAAACAACTCCAAATCTTCATTTTCCCTGTCCTCAGACCAGATATGAAGTGTTGTCTCAATGAAATTTGGAAATTACATGTCAAAAGAACTTTGCTAAGTCCAACAAAGAAAAATTTCTCTGTTGTAGGGGCTGGCAGAGAAAAGAGAGAGTCTGCGGTGTCTGCATGGGTACTGCATTCAGCATCCCAAAAATCAGTTCACAACTACTTGTTGCTCTTATGCTCTAATCTCTTCTAAAGGGACTTCTTGGAAGCAGATCTTTAGAAAGGGAGAGGGGTAATCCTGAAAACCAGTGGTTGGAGGTCCAGCTGAGAACTGCAGCGAACAAAGAAATCTGTCATTGCCTATTAATGCTGATCAAAAATCCTCCAAATTCAGGGTCAGACTTGTGACTGTGACTCCTTGTCATCCAGCCATCAATCCAGCCTGTGTGGGTAAATGAGATTAGTGCTGAATTTGTCATGCCAAAGCCCACTCCTGGAGGTATTGGGAGAGCTGTGGCCTTGTTAGGTGCTAGCTCTTAGGAGGCAGTTTAAAGGGATTACTGGGACTATTGCTGGTTGACTGAAAATATTGATTTTTGTCTAGGGGGCACAAGTTGTCAGACATACTACATTTTCAGTAAGGACCAGATGATGATAAATTCTCACTGTGTTCCTACTGCTGCCATCTCCTTTTTTGGTCAGACTACTGAGAAAGGATACAGAGAAGCCAAGCCTGCACATCCTTACCTGACACCACGTGTCTCTCTGCCCTGTACAGGTAATGCTGGTTTTCCTCCCTCTCCTGGCAACATCCAGGGGTCTGTTTTTACTTTATTTGTTGCTCACTGCAAAATGCCTGCATGTACCTGACCTGATTATTATGCTTTGTTTTTATGAAATTAAGCAAAACATGCTGTGATGTTGAAGAGCTGGATTAGTACCACGGTTCTGCACACTACCCTGACAAAAAAGGACCAGGATTGCCTGCAATCCCTGAGGCTCCTCCATCACACCACAGTTCAGCATGCACATGGAATGCCAAAATACTTAAGATACTTTGGGCACTGATCCATACAGCATCCACAGGAAAAACTGAAGTTTTAAGGAGAAATCCACAGCTGCTGAAGTAACCACACATTTGAATTTCTTCCTTTTTCCATGGCCTCAAGGCAAATTACATTTATAAAGTTTACAGCAGTCCAAACCCAGAAATAACCACTGTAATAATGTATTCTGACTGTACTGCAACACATTCATAGTACTTTGGTGAGGAATATTTATTACGTAGTATATAGCTGAAGTTAGCCAGAAGATTTTTCTGGAAAGATACTGCATTTTACTTTAAAAACTTCACTGGACAGAGCTTAGAGAAACCCAAAACTTAATTTCAAAACAAAATGAAACCCATGTTTGGCAGGAAACCATCCAAGTTCATTTTACACTATTTCCCCCTCTGCTTCCCTACCTCTGTGTCCCAGACTCCTCTCCCTATCCACCAGCCTGTAGCTTCAGTTATTCTAACAATTAAAGTGGCATAGGTCTGGCATGAAAGCCCACAACTGGACAGTTGAGCAGGCATCAATTTCATTCCACAGCTCTTCTTGGTTGCAGGTTTTTTTAAAGAACATCCAGTTTATTCCATCCTGCTGCCTCTAGTGATTCTGCCTCCTGTAATGAATGCGGGCTTAGTCTACAAAATTTATCAAAACAATTTGCAATCTCTATGCTAACCAATTTGCCCTATCATCTAAAAGAGTCAACACACAGATTAGGATGATACCCAGCCTTTACAACAAGAGTTCTGCTGCTAGCTTTAAGATGGCCAGATTGTACCTCTTGTTCTCATTTTTCCCCAGCATCCTCAGGGGAAAGCTCAAAACCATGTAAAATTTCAGACAACTGGCTTATGTAGACAGCTAAAAGAGAGACAGAGGGAACACAGATGTTATACAGAAAACCAGATTCAGCCTTAGTAATGCAGGAACAAACACAGCCCTTAAATTTAAAAACAGGTTGGTGAAATGTAGGGATTTTCAGTACTCGCTGTTTAGTTGAAAACTTTGAAAACTTTCAAACCCACTCTAGTTATATAAAAATCATGAAAAACAAAGCCTGTCCACAGGATGCAAGCATAACCCATGCACTGAATCACGAGGAGCATTCATTACAGGACAAGACAAAATTACAGTGCCTTTTATTCTGCTTGAATGAGACTTTACTCCACCAATAGTCCTTCCAATGTCCAAAAGAGAGACAGCGATGAAATCAGCACCCCAAATGGTATGTAAAGCACTGAATTTTCAGTCTGAATAGCTCACTACATACATTATCTATTCTTTAGGATAATTGCCACAGGATTTCTCGGCAAGAAGCCTTTAGAAAGCTTACCAACTTTGACCAATACATTAGCTACAGTTTCAATTACCCTGTTAATGTGAAACGTTTTTCAGCATGCAGCTTCATAGAAACCAGTTAGCAATACCATTACCTTCACACTTAGTGGGTGAAGAATTGACAAAGATTAACATTCAAGCAAAGAAGTACTTAGCTGACTTATGCAGGTATTAATCACGAGCACATAATTACGCCAAATGGAAAAGAAAGGGAAAAACACCCTCGCCAAAGTAATGAAAATGCTGAATCTTAAAACCAATCCTATAATGGCTAGTAAGGCACAAGATATACTATTTGTAAGCAATGTTGGCATACAAATAAAACATACTGAAAGAAAAATACCCAATACGCTCAGAGTGCAACTGGGAGTGTTGGTAAAGTGCACTCCATAAACTTGTGCAAACTAAAGAAATCGTTAAATATAACTTTGTTCGCCAAAATCAACATACAACAAATGGCTGTGTTAGCTAGCAATGCAGTGAGAAAAAGAACATGACAGTCACTTCAACCCAAGACCCACTGTTCTCCAAAAAGTAAGTGTTTCTTTAGAATGTATCTTACTTGCCCTCCATATTTGAAATGTAAAGGCTTTTTATCAGCTACCTTAGTCTTGCAATAAGTCTTTTGAAATGGCTATATTTACTGTGGCAGCTGAATAACTGTGAAGTCTAACAGAAGTTTCTGTTGCTATTTTTCTTCCTCCGTTGAGGAACAACACCAGCTCTGATTGTAAAAATTACTGAAATTCCTGCACTACGGCCCACCCCTGAACAAAGCATCAAGGTTCTTACCTGTTTTGCTAAACTGCAATGAATTTAAGCACATATTTAAATACTTTGCAGAGTCTGAATACAGCATTTTGCTAAGCCAAACTGCACAAGATTGGGCATGCTGCCAAGCTTGTGCAAGCTAGCCTAAAAATCTTTGTTCACATGCCAGAAGGTCTGCCACAGCATGAGCCTTCGACATTTATCTGGAAAACTTCATGTACCAAAGACTATGTCTTGCTGGCTACAGAAGGTCCTTGCTCTGTCCAGAGTAAACAGGAACAGACGTTGGAAAAGGAGTCAGTAGCCTGCAGCTCACTCACACTGAATCACAGGGCATAAGAACTTCTTCAAGGGAGAGGTTACACCAAAAACCCAGAGCACCATCCAGCTCAGGAGAGCTTCATTCCATTCCCCATTCTGCCTGCACATGTCACCTGTCTTGGCTGCCATCATGCAGTCTCCAGGTGGGACACATCCCTTGACCTACTGCTTTAATGTTAAGGGATGAACAGCCAAGTAGAAGACATCCCCAGGGTTTCTTACTGCAAAGATTCAGCTGCTAAAATCTGCTATGAAACACCTCCTTCTCTAAAGGATATTTTGGACTCATGACACTACCAGAAGACAACATCTGACATCTAAAAATGATAGAATAATGTTATAAAAGATAAGGGAGGACTGAACTCCCTTCACCACAAAAGCATTCCAGTCTTTAGCCTGCTGGGATGTCTCAGTTTCCAGAGTGACCCATCTCCTGCAGAACACACTGGTTAGACAATGCCACACATCTGCCATCTTCTGTTGTTACTTATCTCTCTACACCCACATCCTTTTTACTCCAATTTCTTACCTCGGCTGTCTGCAAAAAGAAACAATTCACCTAGAATTCAATCTACTCTTTTGTAAATTAACACAACTCTGAGCTGCACTGTCTCAGCAAACCCAAGCCCCCCATGCTGTGCCCAGTCAGCTGTGGGGACAGACAGACTCCACGGGAAAGAGGGCCACCCACCAAACCATCCAACCCACTCTCCATGGGCCTGCAAGAACACACATTTTTATCTTGGAGAGCTTCCATCAAGGTCTCCTCAGCTCGCATCACTTAAATCACTCCTTTGCACCCCGCTGTAGGACATACACTGTGTAGAAAAGTCCTGTGCATTCCTAGGAGGCAGAAATCAAACAGAATTATATTCCTTTGAAAAAAAGAGAATATTTCCCTATCAGAGAAACAGTTTCAAAATGTCTTCAATGCTCTTCTTCTCCTGTCTGCAGCTCTTTTTTTTTTTTTTTAATTGGACTTGCCAGATAATTTGGATGCCAGCACAAATTATTTGGCAAAGGCTGGACTATTGGCAGGTGGGCTGCTTCTCTGGCAATTTCGAGTTGGACAAAAAAAAAAAATTAAATCAATCTACAAAACACAAAACGGCCAAACAGATTACTCACTGGCTGGTAAGCCACATCCCCTTGAGGCTGTTGATCAGGCTCTAGCCCTGGCTGCCAGCCTGCTGGAGTACAGATGGAAGAACTGGCTGTGGAAACACTTCTCTCGCCCACAGCTCAGCAGGAGAAGGGATCCCAAGCGCTGCTGGAGAATATTTCCTTGGTAACTTATCTTCTACTTATCAGCGCCTTTCCACTGCAGAAGCACTATTTCTTTTCCTTAAGCAAGAGCTAAAGGAAATTATTAGCAATTTTCAGTATTTCTTTCAGATCAGTTACTCCTTGAAAAACACTGAGCAAAATTATGGAAATTATTTTCTTGCTCAAGGGTTTTGTTTTCACTGCAACACAACTGGAGACATTGAAGATAAAAAAATTGCAGCTGTTATTTTGTGGGCTCAACTTCTTCATTTCCACATATCATGTCATTCTCTTTTGGTAGTTTTGACAAGGTCCTACCCATGTTTATACTGAATTTGCAGGGTTTTTGTCTTACACACTACCTGTGTATTTCTGCAATAAACAATATAAACTAAATCAGGTCTATATTACATCATAGTGAACCAATGGATTTAAATGTAACTTTACTCCTTAATTCTGTGAGTGTATTTGGAAAACATGGTAGGGTTGTTTCTACCACAGAGTTTTGTATACAAAAGTATTTGTATCATATCGTGTGCACCCTGCAGATACCTGGGAATGGAGCAAATCCAATCCCTTGCTATGATATGCCCCTGACGTTATGATTTGGATATGACTATGATGTGTCAACACAGATTAATCAGTACTTTTCCAATTTTAAGAAAGCCTGCAAATTTAAACAATAAGTAAAAAAGAAAGTTTGGAATGGTCACAATTAATGCAAATAAAATAGCGTTCAAATGAAATATGTGCTGATACCTGAATACCCCAAGCACTAGAAGCAAAATCTCTCAGATTTCAAGAATTACATGGGATGGTGTTTTCTCACTTGATTTGTATTCATAGAATTACAGAATGGTTTGGGTTGGCAGGGACCTCAAAGATTATCTTGTTCCAACCCCCTGCTGTGGGCATAGACACCTTACGCTAGACCAGGGTGCTCCAAGCCCCATCCAGCCTGGCCTTGAACACTTGTAGGGATGGAGCATCCCACAGCTTCTCTGGGCAACCTCTTCCAGGGCCTCACCACCCTCATAATAAAGAATTTCTTCCCAATATCTAATCTAACCCTATCCTCTGTCATTTTAAAGCCATTTTCTCTTGTTCTTCACCACATGCTCTTGCCAAAAGTCCTTCTCCATCTGTCTTGGAGCCCCTTTAGGTACTGGAAGGTGCTCAAGTTTCCCTGGAGCCCTCTATTCTCTAGGTTGAACAAGGTTGTTTTGTTCCACTGCTTTCTTAACACACGGTACACAAACAAGCATTTGTTTTTAATTTTCCAGTTTAGTGAATTCTCCTAAAAAACCCCCTGCTCTCTCTCACCTCCATCAACTTGTCTCTCATCTGCTCTCTGGTGGTGTCCCATGAACCGAGTGATCAGCACAGAGGGAGTGTAAATGCAGGTCAAAATCCCCTCTCTCAGCCCCTTGTGTTCCAGTTTACTGTCATGCCTAATCTCTGTGCAGAGCCAAGGCAGTTATATTAATCAGCTGTCGGTTATCTCCTGCTTCTTAAAATCTACTCTCTGCTTTACCCAGACCTGCTCTGAGCAGTTGGATTAGATGGCAGCTGGGGGTCCCTCAAAAGCACTGAGACCCTGCAAGCTGCTCAGCTTGTGGTCTGACAGTGGGACATGCCAGGATACAGCCAGCAAAGCAGCAGGACACACTCCAGAGCCTGGGAGGGACTTGCCAGTTACTGGGCTGGCAGCAACACCAGGGTAACGTCAGTTTGCAACTTCATTTTCAATCTCCTACCAGCTATTTAACTCTTACTGTAATCAAATCAACTCATTTGGTGTTCACTCACAAATCCTGGATGGCAGAGAGGCCTAGGAGAGGGGACAGGTGGATCCCTCAGGAGCTGTCATGACTCTTCTTAGTAAGGGACAAAGGGGCAGAACCCACTGTGCTGCCACTCCACACACGTTGTGTGGCTCTCCAGAGCACTGAGCTCTGTAGGATGCACCTCAAAAGCTTCCCAGGAACTGCCAGGTTCACATTGGGGACTGATGGGACCAAGTGAGTGAAGAGCAGCATCCCATGGCAGATAGCAGGCTGGTCCCCTCTGGCAAAGAGCTGGGGAAAGGATGTTTGGAGGTCCAGAAATATTTACATTTGGGAGGAGTTTGTCCCTGCCAAAGTAGAAGGACAGTCCCTAGCAAAAGGGAAAGCACTTTGATTTCTTGGTTAGCAGTGGCATGGCAGAAGAAAGCAAGCAAACCTAGCAGATATTTTTGAGGCAGTGGTATTGAAACACATAATAATCAATGTTTCCAAAGGGCAAGTAGAAGTGGGAGGAAACAGGGGACTCTCATAACCACAAAGGTGAGGCACAACATAGAACTCCCAAGAAAGCCACTCCTATACTACAGCCAAAACTAAACCCAGGCTGTAATAAGTCTTTGGGGAAGGTGCCCCCCAAAAAAAAAAATTAAAAGCACTTTTCAATCATTTTCATTAGGAAAGGCAACATCAGGACTGTTCTAATAATAAGGATATTTCTAATATTATTTTTAGCCAAAAAGAAACAATTGTAAGTTGTAGAGGAAAGGTAATATAAAAGGGGAAAAGATAAAATTCCTTAAAAATGTTAAGGGAGCGAGACAAGAGATCAAATGATCAGCATGAGAAGATTTGGAGTTCATAATGAAGCAGAAGGTCAAGAGACAAAAACCATTAATCCCCTGCTTAATATTTTTAAAGGCTCAAACCCACCATAAAGAGAGGGTCCATAATTTGATCTCTTTTATGTGGCAGCTTCACACTGAACTCACAAACCAGTTTTCTTACTCCTTGCTATTTTCTTCCAGCACCCACATTTGACTCAAGTCACTGCAGCAATACACAGCAAGCTGTGGAAAGTATTTTTGGCACACAATGCAAGTCGTAGGTACTTGGCAGGCACAGCAGACAGTTGCACTGATTGCCTCGGCGTTGCCTCTGTCACTTAGTAAAGTCAGTGACAGATTTGGCCGAGCTGCTGCATCCTCCCCGTGCTGCTGCATCCTCCCCGTGCTGCACTCGGCTCGCACACCAGCCTTTCGTTCCGAAAAACGGCAAACTCAGAACCAACGTGCGAGACAAAGCGTATCACCTTGGATCTACACACAATGTGCTTGTGCTACTGAGCGTGAACACATCCCACCATAAACCAGCAGCAAATGGTAATTCTTGGTGTGCCACGCAATTGAAACGCTGGGGCTGAAAATGAAGTGGTGGAGGAAAAGCAGTTAGAGAAAAGACAGGAATGAAATGGGACTGTTATTATGAAGCTCTTCTAAAATAACTTGTATACCATAAATAATAAAGAACCAAGCTGGTTTAGCAGCAGCCTGGTGTTACTGCTGATTAGAAAACTGGAAATCTGTCTGCTAAGTCTGCCCTTTTCTGCTCCATATGCCAAGGGTTTTTCCCCTCCATTTTTAAAGCTTTAAAGTTCTCCAGGTTAGCCTTCGCCTTTACTGCATCACTGCTCAAATGCAGTATAGGCAGGACAAACAGTTGTAAAACAAGAACCCCAAACCTCAAAGTGTTCCATATTCATTTCCATATATCATTTCCCCTCATTTTTATAGGGTCTGAAAGGCCTAGAGAAGCATTACGCAATCGAGTGCTGAGATACACCCAGGGCAGCAGAGCTCAAGAATAGGGTCTTTCATCATTTTAACACCTATAATGAGAACAAAACATAGCTGGCCACCATGGGCTTGGTTCTTGGAAAAGACATGCAAAGGATATTGTAGAATTTAATAGTGGCAAGTTGGGGTAAGCAAAAATGTCATATTCAAAAAGAAAAGAAAAGATTTATGCTCATACTAATGCACAGCAGCATTCCAAGAGGGCTCAGTATGTACCATAAATTAAACTGAGCTGTAAGAAAGTCAAAGCGAAGCTAGACAGGATAGGTGCTTTATTCTATAAAGTAATTATAGCAAGTGACTAACTGTACTTTTTTTTTAACTAACAGTAACAGAAATTCTATACACTCTTCAACCTTCTTTTATTTTCTCTTGGCAATAGTAATCATTTTATAATACACTGTTCACAAGAAAGATACCACTTAAAAGAAAAATCTATGCAACTACAAGCCCACCATTTATTCTACAATCTAGAAAACACATGTGATATTGCTGCTCCATGTGGGTTCATGGAAAGTGGAACCATGCAGGAAGAGTCTGCATGTTTAGCACCTCAGAAGCAGCAAACACAATGTAATGCAGGGAACAGGCAGAATGGTGTGCTTTAATTGAAGTGAATAAAGCACAAGCATTCTCTTGCCTTAGAGATCTGCCTGCAAGTGACTCCTGCTGCTGTTTTTGATTTGCATGCATGACATAAGCTGCATGCAGGACCAAGAATCGCTTTCCCTTCTCCAACCTGGCATGACCCCTCTCTGATGGCTATCCTGCTGGACAGCACAGGAGGCACTGAGAGAGACGAAGGCACGCAAACCACAAGATGATGCAAGAATAAATTGCACGAGAAATACATACTAGGAATTTCTAGTCCCTCTCAGAGATCAAAGTGTCAGTGAATGAAATTGAAAAATAGTTGAAAATGCAGAAACATTTTCAGCTTGGTGCTTGTTTGGTTTTTACACAGCAAACAAAACAGTATACAAAAATACCAACTAATAAATTTGAATGCATTATAAGCATTCCAGAAGAGATGCAATGTCATACACAAGAGTTGAAGCTAGACCTACTAAAAAGGAGGTTGGGGCAGGATATCCCTTAACTGTGTGCCACAGGCTTCTTCACTTGCTCTTCTGAAGCAGCTGTGGACAGCAAACCTGGAATCGGATGGACTCCCCCTCTAATCTGTGAGGGTGATTCCTACCCAGCCCCAGGCAGAGTGCCAGCAGCTATCAGTGACCTCTTTGTAGAGCCTTGCTTGCTTCATCTTCAGTACACCCATTATTGCAGCTCCAAATTGCTCTCAAATCAGGCAAGCAAAAGTGTCAAACGAGGTGGTGGTTCTGCAACATCGACAAATGCAGCTTAAGGCTCACACTGCCAAACTAATTTTCTCTTCTGATCAAAAGATTTACTTCCTTGTAGGGAAAGACTAACAACTAACCTAAAGTTTCTGGAAAACCTGGCAGCAATATGGATCATTTGGCAGCTTGATCCCCCTCTCTCTCCCTGAGGATCAAAATTAGGCTAAATTGCTAATGGGAGCAAACTAGAAAAATCATTATAAGCAACAATCTTAAATGCAAAGCAGAAACCTGAACTAGGTTATTTCTATGTATTGCACAAGTCTCACTGCAATTCTACAAAAATATATAAAATAAACCTATTAATACATAAAAATCCATATATATATATGTGGATTTATACCTCTACAGTAACTGGAAAGCCTTGGACTGATGCAAATGAGAAATGCGGGAGTGATTTTAATTATGTGCACTACTTCATCTGGTTTCAACAGATTAAGCCTTATTTAAAAAAGTAAAGTTCTTTAGCACATAAAAAAGTCTCTTCTGCCTACAAAAAAAAATACCATTAAAGATCTTTTTCTAATTCGATAAAAAATTTCAGCTCTGACAATGCTAAGAACAGCACCCTTCAGATCCTTTCCAGTTTCTTAAGCTATCATAATCAATTTTTTCAAGACCTGGAACTTATCCTAATTAAGATCTTTTCTTTGATATCCTGAGAATGACCTCAAGGATTCATTCTAATAAACAGAAATGATTCCTGTAGTCTTCAGTTCTCATAAGCTTTGCAGCAAAAATCAGTTAACTTGTTCCATGACCAAATAACTTCGCATTGATCATTCCATCTGAAACAGTATCTGTGACACATTGACACAGACTTGAAAAGGAAGATGTGAGTTGCTCAAACGAAATAAAAGTTTCTCAGGGAGAACTCATTTGCTGTTTTCTCCTTTCAAAGCAACTTTGACAAATAAAATAAATCACCTCCTCAGCTGAGAGGGAAAAAAACACATTTGAAATTAAATGACACCTTGCTGAAGTAGGTGTCCTGATTCGTGTCCTCAAAAGACTACAGTGACACAGTTACCTTCACAAGCTCAGGTCTTGTCAACTTACCCAAAGCACCCACCAAACCTGACAGTGGGATTCTTACTGATTACATCTGGAGGTACCTTTGGGTAAATTATTACAGTGGAGATGCTACTCAGTTCTGAAGAGTTATTTTTAAACTCCTTTCTCATTGTTTAATAAATTTGTGTCATCTGCCCACCTTAAATTAACACTTCCCAAAAATGTAAACTCTGCATTAAAAACTCACTGGTTACCTGCTATAACAACACTTACTGAGAAGCTGGTCAAACACCAAACAACTTGGCCAGCAAGGTCACAGGATGCCCATCTTTGAAGGTATTCATACCCCAAAGGAACATTATGCTTAGCAACCTGCTACCAGTTGCCATGCTTTGAGTAGAGAAAGCAGGAAAAAAAAACTCCAGATCTCCAGAGGCCCTGTCCAAACTCAGGTCTTCTGTGATTATATGGAAAATATTCATGAATTATAGAGAACACTGCACTGCAGTCTACAAAAGATCACATTATTTTAGTCTGCATGTGGCTCATTAATAACTAATTATAATTAAAAATACAGGCAGATTTTGTAGCGAAAAAAATCCATGGTCACAGAAACATCTTCATCCTCCCCACCAAACAATTCTTCATACCAAGAAGTCACTCTGTGCAGTTAAAGCTTCAGCTTGCTTTTTATGCATGCAGGAAAAAAGTCAACACTGAACAAGGCCTTGTCAAATATCTTTTATATGCCACTAGAAAGGATAAGGTCATATTATTAAATAATAAATCTTATCTGTTTTTGCAGGTTCCCATATATTACTGAGAACTGATATGAAAATGGGAGTGCTTTGAGCCTCTGTTAATGAACCACGCTGCTGTGCTGGGTCAGCACCACTCTCTGCTTTAGTGAGGTGATTTTTCCCTTTCACTTTAAAAAAATAAAACCCCAACAGCTTTCCCTTTTAGAAAAGAAAGGCAGGACAGCACTAAGGAATGAGGTTTTTGTGTAATCCCCAACTCCCAGATTACCACCAGGGAGCACACAAATGTGCTAATGTGAAAAATCACCTCCATTTTCTGCTGCCTCACAGAGAAAAGCAATTTTATTCTGAATACTCACTCAACTCTTGGACATGTTCAAGTGCACAAAAGGACAGCAGTATATTCATCGATTGAGCAAAAGTGCCAGAACTGCTTCTAGATGATACCATGAATCTCATGGTTATAATGCATTGAGGAATGAGGGGAATGCAAGGCTTTTACTCACTATTGCTTCTTTCTCACGTCTATCTCAACAACAGAGTCTTTTCTCCAACTTTGTGTTCAGTCACTGAATTCCCTTTTATAATCATCCAATTTCATTGGTGACAGTTACATAAATATTTTAAACATAACCAACTTAATTGTCCCTCAGAGAAATAGATCTTTCAAATAACCCTGCAGATACCTTTTCAAACGTTCAAGCCATTGACCTCAATAATGATCTCTGGAAAATTTGTTACAAAGTAGAGCAATAATTCCATTTTTGTAATGGCTCATAGCATAAGCCTCTAATGAACACAGAAATTCACCATTTCTATGCAAATGTTTGAGGCCATTTATCTACTGGTCAGGGTTGGGATCTTCAAGCTCATTTAGCATGGTAATGTACATGAAGACACAAACCACAAATTTATCATTGAGATATGGTGCTATACCAGCTCATTCATATTTGTGTCACACTCCACAGCAATTCACTTACTACAGCTTTACCATCTTCATGTAGGTGAATCTGACAACAGGAATGGAAGAAACCAGCACCCTCTTAGATAATAAAAAGCTCAAACCACCAACCAAGTCAAAAATGAAGTACAGATTTCCCTCCCACACTTCAGCAGATTAAAACTCAGATTGGTTAAAATTCATTTTGAGATTGCAGCAAATCCATTTATCTCAGTTATGCATCCTGCTGTCTTCCCATCATGATACACCCATGACCTAAAGTTAAGGCGAGGAGAGGAAAGGAAAGACTTCCTTAGATCTCCACAGAGCCCTACAAGAAACACTGCAGAACTGGGTGTCCAGCTGCAACATCAAAGGGGGCATTACTTCAGCCATGTGGGAATTCCTCAAAAACACCACATTCCCCAGTGACCATAAAAACAGTGGGAGAAGGATCTTTCAGTAACTTCTGAGCACCACCCAGCCCATTTGTTATGAAGTCAGGCTAGAATTGCTCTCTACTTCAGTGAATTTAACATACTTGGAAACCTTCAGCCAGATCCTTGACTACAATTATTGCTGATATAAATTAATACTGATCTAAGATAAATTAACCTCCACTAACAGTAGATATTCATGCATGCACATAAAATTATAGTCATGCATGGTTTTCCCCCCATTCCAGGTATATTTTGTGTCTTTAAGCTACTTTCTCTGCATCTGTGGTGTCTACAACAATTTGACTAAAACAATTATACAAAAGTTAATTAATTTTGCTTACATCAAGCACAGTAAAAGTATTTAAGGATGGATGCATGGTAAGCAGAAAGTGCAGATGCAATTTATTCTCACTATTACAGCCACAGCTAAATCTAATGGAAAACGGGGACATGATGCTATAACATCTTTAAAGTGAAGCTCCCCCAGCACCTTCTATTCCCCCATTTCCATAAACACTTCTCTCACAAACAGATGTACATACACCTACCAATCTCATTTCAAAGGAGAGGGCACTGTTCATAAAAATACCTGTATTTTTACTTTCACCACCACCACAAACAGTCAAACAAATAGTCCTGGCCTAAATGTAGTACAGCACATGCAACTCTTCAAGGTAAGTGCTTCATGTCTGTAAGACATTGCTTAGATATTAATGGGGGTTTGACATTTCTAAAGCTCTGGAGCAAAGTCTACTGAGAAAGCTACTGCCAAAATCAGAGAGGAAGTATGCTGCCTGTGTCTGGGACTGCCACAGCTGTGGGAAAATGTGTGTGTCTATTCCAGCCATTCCCAAAGAAGTCTTGTAACACAAATGTACTGGTATCTCTCCATCCCTAGAAGCATTCAGAGACAGGTTGCTCTGAGCAATCTGAGCTACTGGCAGATGTCCCTGCTGACTGCAGGCAGTTGGAACTGGATGATCTTTAAGGTCCCTCCTAATCCAAACCACTCTGTGGGTTTTTTTCTGACCCAGTTTATCCTATCATAACAGTGATGAGATAGCTTAGAATTCTTATCTGATGTAGCATTGTGTTAAAGGATATTCTTTTTTAAGTAATAGTATTTTAATACTTGAGCAGTTACCTTTCATTTTTCAGAATGGCACATTAGTAAAACATTGTTTAGAAAAAATCAATCCATCAGACACAATCTCTTATGTTATATATAACATTCAAATTCATATATCACACATAATGATGCAGGGAAACAGCCTAAAAAGGCTAAAGGAAGAGAGAAAATACAGATTTTGCTAATTCTGGGATAACACTAAGCTTCATAAGTGAAAAGGAACAGAAGACGTGTAACAGCAACCTTGGCAGAAAAATTCTCAAAACGGATGAGGAAGATCTGCAACCAATTCTACATCTGCAATGTTCTGTTTTAAATAGCATCCATGTCCACCCACAGTATTAACACAGCTGAATTTATGGGCTCTCCTTAGGCAAATTTTAGCTCACTTGTTTTTCAGGTTATTTGGTCAAGATTTGTCTTATTAGATAATGGTTAATAATAAAAGGCCTTGTCATAGCAAAAAAAAAAAAAGGCACCCTTCCTTTGTAGCTAACAGAGAGTGGTGATTTAAGTAATGAGATAACACCATGAATCAGATGCATAATTGTAACTTTGGAACCAAGATATACAGCAAGTGAAGACAAGGAAAAAAATGCTTGGCCTTAGAAACAGGTGCAGGAGCATCAGCAAAGTTGGCTCTGCACATGGAATAACATGAAACGAAGCAGCCAGCCTAAGACCAACTAAGTGAGAGAGAAAAATAACATTACGTATCATTTGTGAAAGGCTGAACTGCAGGCATGCAATGGTTAAACAGTTCTCAACTATTACAAGCATAATTTCTTAGGGCATCAAATAAGAGAAAACTAAAAAAAAATTAATAACTAATTCCATCTCTGAGTTATAATAAGTAATTTCACAAATGAAATGGATCAAAGAAACCCAGTAAAATTCAGGCTACGAGGTGACAAATGCACTGGCAGGGAGGGGCAGGTGAATACACACCACATCAGCTCCATCTTCAAGGTTCCACAATGAACAATGATGATGTTTTGCCTCGAATGCTGAGACCCTGAAAGTGGCCAATTCCTGCAAAAGGTTTGTGAATCACCACCTTGGGTGTCCATTACACGAGTTACATCAAAAGTAAAGGGTATTCATGTACTTGCTTCAGCTTATTCTCAGCTTCAGCACTTCAGCATTCTGACTTTGAACTGTAACACTGCAGACTAACAAAATCTTGGCTCCAAAACAAAGGTTTAATGCCTCAAATGAAGGTCATAACTATTTGCTTGACTCTAACCTAGATTCAATATTTTCTCCATGTGATTTGAAAAGATCAGAACAAAGGTTCTAGCGTATGTCATAAAAAAGCACCAGATACCTCTAAGACATCTGCCCTTTACCCAAGCCTATCTAATCTTCACTGTGTACAATAATAACTTAGGGAATTAATATTCTGTGATAACCAAAACAGAATCCTACCTTAATTTTTTGACAATAATCTGAAAACATTTCCAAGAAACCAAAAGCAAATGAAAGAATAAACGAAAATTGGATTCACTCTTTCCCTGAAGAAAAGCGTTTTTTAAATGTCATCAAAACTGCTTACTGCAGTCAAGATAAAACACCAGCTCCTCCCAAATTATTAAAACAATCAAGCATCACATAATTTTTAGTAATTAGAGTCATTAACATTCCTTAGAGACTGATTTGATTCATTATACGGAACACACTCTTTCTTACAAACCTTGTTTTTTCAGCCCAAAGGAAAACGCTGAACAAATACCAGAGATAGTGAATACTGGTTTATAGCATCTTGAATCTAACTTTCAGTGAGAGAGCAAAACAGTGCCATTACTGTGCAATAGTCTTCAATTAAATCCAGATTAAAGAGCAACTCAGTATCTAACAAAAAACCTTATACATACTTGATTGACACTGCATTGAACTCTGCAGACTAAAGAAAGATAAGCTGTTGTGGAGCAGGCAACCATATCATATCAAACTTTGCTAAAGAAATAACTTTTTTCTAGCTTCAAGCGTGACTTTAAGGGCAGAACACAGCAGATCAATAAGGTGGTTTACTGAAACAGACTGATTTCAGAGGTGACCTATTTGACATCTCTTTCCAACTCATATGTGTTCCTTCCTCCTCTGTCACACACAAAATGAAGCTTTCTGCTATGACTGACTAGACACTTCAGATACACAAATTAAATAGCACAAGGGAAGGGTTCTCTAGAACCTGGGGAGAACCTATAGATATTTCTTACATAGTCTCTTTGTAAATGTTCCTTCAGTATGACAGAAGAGTGCATATGGTATAAGGTAATGAAAACAGTTAAATTCCTTTTTCCTCATATCTTGAGTACTTCCCTACCTAATAGGTTGAGGAGTTAGTGTCTCTCACTCTGTCCTGTTGAAGCTGCTCCAGTTTATACAGTCAACTTGGAGATGACTGGACAGACATTTACAGGGAACCTGGTTCTCCAAAATGCTGAAAAAAACCTCCAGTTGTCTCTCCACATCAAGTATCCGGCCAAAAAAATATTTAATTATCTAAAATAAGTAAAACAAGGACATCAAGAGGAGCTAAGGAAGAGACTGACAAAATAACCTGAGGTTTAGGGGAAAGCTGTGGCACCTGGGAAGCATCCATTTCCTAAGGCTCAGAAGATTACCCTGTTTTACGGGGCTCTTGCTGGCCTAAAAGCAGGTTACTACATCTAGCTTTGTTTGGGGAAAAACATTTATTTGGTCACAAAAAGTCTTTTGTTCAACTCCAGACCTACAAATTATTTGCAAAACTGGTCTCTCAAGCAGTTCAATTATGAACATTTCATTACCCAAGTGTTTGAATCCATCAAACTTCAAAATGAGAGGAAAAAAGAGGTAATATCCCAAACTTAGAGATAGAAATTGCTGTTGGTGAGGTCAGCAAACTGTTAGTAGATTTGCTAGGAGTTTGTCAGAGACCAGCTGCTGAGTTGTCTATACATTGCACCTGCTCTTTTATTTAAGAATAAGAAGTAAGGAAGTACAAGTATTTTCAACATCATCTCCCAAATCATTAGGGATGGCTTTTGCCTGTTTTTCAGTAGCTCAATACTAGAACTGCCTCTCTGAAGCACCCTGGTACAAGGCACCAGTGCTAGGACTGAGGATGGAATGACATCTAGTCTGATGCAGTTAGGCAAGTCCTATCTCAGGACTGAATCTAGAGCAAGGGACAAAAACAGAGAAATGACTGCCTGGTTGTACTGTAGCAAAAATTATATTTAACATCTCTCAGGCATTGAGACGTCAAAGGTTGTTGAAAAGAGAAATAACATTAGGAAAAAGCTGAAGTATGATAGAAGATGCTAAACAGTAGAGGCTGGAAGTCTGCCTGAAATACTGACCCCAAGACATTTGCAAATTACACTGAGATAGATTTAGTGAAGTATCAGCAAGGTAAGGCTGTTCTGAAGAGCTGCAATACATTTTTGTTACTGGCAGACCATAATATTCATATTTTCTGCTGAGATTCTGTAAAGGTGCTCTTGTGAAAACAAACCTACAAATACAAACAACAAGCAGGTTAGCTAAGTCAACTCCCATTCAGTTCAAGCTGATGTTACAGTAACATCTGCACTGAGGGGCTGATCCAGTACTGAAACCACATGGATATATTATAGTGATGCATTTCATAAATGCACTGATACCATAATCCATCAGGTAACACAGCTGGAGCCTGCAGCTCTCACCCTTGGAAGCATCTGCCTGCACCAGAACATAAGCCTCCCTTTTATTCCTAAAGAAACCCTTCTTGCAGCTGTGTAGAGAAATGGTCCTACTGAGAGTGAGCAAGCAATGACCTGCCTGTGACTGCAGATCTCCCCTAAAGAGGGTCTCTAAAGGCAGGGATAAGTGTTGTAGGCTCCTGGTGCTAAACACAAACACCCCAGAGGGAAAACCTCTCCTGCACATTGGAGGAAACCAAACAATCCCCTTCTCCCCCTGCCAAAAAAACCCCCAACAACAATAATAACCAACCAGCCAAAAAGGAGTCTTTTGTTCTTCTAGTGATTAAAGGGATGTAGGGTGCAAAATGTACCTGCAACAATGGAATTCCAATTTTAGATGTGGAGGATCCCTTCATACTGCCAAAGTCACTCACTACAGGATACATGAGACGTACTAGTGACAGCAAAAACCCATTAGCTGCAAACATGAGTGTAACATTCAGAAAAATTTGAGCAAATAGAATCTGTATGACCTACAGAACCACTGTACAAAGAGATACTGTCAGCTTCATACCAGGCTGCAACTGGCAGAAAGGGGAAAGGGAAAAACCCATTAAAATTTTGAGTTTAAAACTTGACCCTATATCACCTACTTCCCTTCTTCATTTTTAACCATTTAAGTTAAAAGAGTTAATTTACTTCATATTGAGTCCCTGATCCAGCAAGTTATTTAGGTTAATACCATGTCTTCACCAATCTATGCTCTTGCTAAACTGAACTTTATGGAATTAATATTATTCTCTCAGATTTTTATTGTAGATGGAGCATGCAGAGCAGTAGCTTTAAGATTATCTAAAATCACAGCATTTCTATTTAAGACTATTTTAGTTTCAATACAGTCTCAAATTTCCATCTCTCAGGCTATATCCTAAGCTGAATTTTTTTGGCACTTCAAAGAAATTGATTCAACTATCTTTTCATGAACAGTCAAAACACATTTTTCCTAAAAAAATAAAATTTAAAAAAATAATCTTTATCTTCAACTTCTTCAATACTGAAACAGCTGGGAGCTGAA
Source organism: Rhabdornis inornatus (assembly GCA_013397075.1). NCBI lineage: Eukaryota > Metazoa > Chordata > Aves > Passeriformes > Rhabdornithidae > Rhabdornis > Rhabdornis inornatus. Next base: position 545,514 of record VWZS01003626.1, read on the forward strand.
AAATGGCATTTCTCTGCAAAGTACCCTTCCGTGATAAGTAATTAAGTTCTCCAGTGAACAGTATTTTGATTCAGTATTTTGAAACTATTCACAGAGGATGTACAAAACTCTTAAGAACAAAAGTGACAAATTAAATAATGTGATTTTTCTCAGGGAAACAATGGGATAACTGCGCAGGCAGACATGATGTGATAACCTAAGCTAGTTCATGGTACCTTGTACCTCTAAGCCTGATTTTCTTACTCCTAACATGCAGGGAAGAAGTCACTGACTGGAAATCACGCAGTGCCCAACTTAAGACAGGAAAAAGATATCGCCAGGAACATGGAGGGGGAAAAAAAAATCTGCATTTTACCTTCATTCCACCATCCATGTGTTTCGATAGTTTCACATTCAATTCAGAAATCTGGTTGTGAGGTAGGATTTTTTGGTTGTTCCTCTGTTTGGAGTTCCTTCTTGAAGAATTTTTCTTATTTTTTTACTCTTAGAGAAAAGAACCTCCACAGTGCAGACATTCATGTTTTCTAGATTAGTAGTATTATTTAATTTTATGCCTCTAATCACCTGATTTTGCTTACTATATTTGTATTTATATGCATCAGATAGGAAGCTGCTTCCTCTCTTCCTCCCCTCCACCCAAAAGACAGAGGAGAAAAGAACACATCTGCCCACTAAGAACTTATCCATAACATGTGCAGATGCATCAAGTTTGCTAGAAAGCAGACACACAACTGTGATATGGCTTTTTCCATGTCCCAACATGTCACTGTAGAATAGTTAGCAGTTAAACCTACAGCAAACCACCCTGAATCTAAGCTGTTAGTTATGAATTAAAGGATATAAAATGTCAGAGGGAGCTTCCCCAAGAGTCTAAGCCATTCCTCACTTCCCAAAATACTGCAAACTTTTAGGCATTTAACTTAGTTCAAGCAAGACTTTGAGCAAGAGTCATACAAGTACCTCACCCTCCGGTTCCTGACATTCTTGCCCCATTTATTTCTGGCACCAGAGCAGAAGACACGACCTATATATTGCAGTATCTATAAAGAAGGTTTTTCTGAGGTCTCATTGCTTTTCTCCTGCAGAGTACCTAGGTCATTTGCCACTGCAAAAATCTGAATTAGAACTGGGAGATAACCAAGGTTATTCTCCCACCTTACAGCACTTCAGTATCTCTAACCTCCGTGGTAAACTCAACAGCAATCACCTGTTCAGAGCAGACAATAGAAACTGAAGGAGGCTTAAGAGTGGTTGGAGAAAGAAAGGAAAAAAGATGTAATACATATGGAGCCTTTGGTGGTTTGGCCCACTCCCAGGGAGCCTCTCCTCTGCAATTCCTCTAAATTGCCTTGGCTCCTTCAGAAGTCCTCCCGTGTCACAGCAAGCAGTCATTCTGTCCTACTCTGTCTCCTCAGCTGTGCGCTGCTGCTGTAACTAGTGGAGCAAATGACCTATCCCTTCCAGCCTGGATCATCAATAACATCCTGCCAATGCAGCTCCTCTGTTTATCATATTGTTAAGTGGCCACAAATCATCATTAAAAGGGTCACTCTTCCAAACTATCTGTTTGTACTGAACACCTCACAACTTCAAAGAAACAATCCTTCAAACCTATGTATTGACGTTTTACACTGTTGTTTTGCATTCGTTAATGGTTCTGAATAGAAAAAGCCACAAAATATGTTTGTTCATGGAATATGCCTTGCAGAATTTTAAATAACCTCATTTGCCTCACTCACAAAGTATTTAGAATACTGAAACCACTCTGACACAAATATTCTCCATGTTCCCATAAAAAAGGCTGTCTGATAATTTAACTGTAGCATCATAAACTCTGAAACAACATGATATTTTCTGACTAACAGTCAACATATTATAATGTTTACATGCAGAAGATGTAAATATGTGAAACATCTATGTGGTTACTCTTGCTGTATCTTTTCCTGAGTCCAGAACAGGACCATTACATTTTAAGTACGTTTAAATCTAGAACTAAAGAGAAAATTCATGTGTGCTGTGATTTTTAAAAAACAAGGGAACTCAACAACATATGCAACCACTACAAAAACCAAGCAGGATGGTACTTTGGAAATGGTTTTGCTTTGGCAGTTCTGTGCTCACTTAAGTAATAGTTTCACCTCTTCTTCATTGGGGAAGCTTCCATTCTAGAAATACAGCAAACTGTGACAAAGGCTTCTGCTGTATTTCAAATTTCTCTAAATCCTACAAAAAATTCTAGTTTGAAAAAAATCTTTGCTTTGTTTCCAGTCCTCCCTTGCAGATTTTCATGTGGGTGCCCACTGACCTCAAGACATAGGAGACCTACTACCTTTTTCAAACAATTCTTTGGATGCAGCAGAATAGGAAAGCGAGAACTTCTAGCCTTAAGGAAGGGGGAGAAAGAGGAATAAATCATCTAAGAATGTTTGACCACATTAAGCATTCAAGTTTATGGACAGACACTAATAAAATCAAGTTAACCCAGAGTTAAAGATAACAAATATTTCATGACAGTTGCTATGTATTTTGCTATTGCAAAACTGCAAAGTGGAATCACTGCCAGCAGGAAAGCTCTGGAAACAGTCAGGCATGCAGTAGGACAGGTGTCAGCATGGATGATTTGCGAGGTTATGAGCACACCGAGTACCACCAAAAGTATTTTGTAGAATTAGACAGAGTTCAAAAACTGCTGAACTGCCCAGAAAACCCCTCATGAAAAGAGACTGAAAACACTGGGATCATTTACTCTGGGCTGTATCTACATCACACAGGGTTACGTGCAATGAGGCAGAGCAAATCCAGCTGTGCCAATGCCCACACGGCACTGCTGCTCTGCTTTTGGTGTCCCAGCTGGCTCATTTTACACTGACATAAACCTGCAATGCACTTAGATGTTGGAAAGGAAGATGCATAACAAGGAAGAAGATTGAAGTACAGAGTGGGTGACTAATATAGGGAAAAACAAAGTATGCTTCATTTTCCCTTTTTTCATATTGCCACCAACACTCTTACCAACAGCATAAGACTGAACTGTGGAACTCGCCGCCACAGGACAGCTCAAAAATAAATTTACATAACTTAGCCTTCTTGCCAAAGGTTTCAGTAAAACTTGAATTTTCTTAATATTGAATAAGAGTCAACATTGACATCACCTCCAAGTTTAGATGGGAGCTCTGAGAATGAATCAGGGGAAGGGAAGGGTCTCTTGTGGAAGCTAAAGAATTGAACATCTTTAATGATGCAATTGCAATGTCTGCCTGAACACAGCAAAGAATAATAAACCCAATGGTATTTCTGAACAGAAATAGGACTGAGTGCTGACTGCTTCTCTTTCACATTTGTACAAGGCAAGCACATCCATATGGACTTTCTCATTATTAGTAAAGATTATTTTTTCTGTAATATTTATTCATGAAATTGCACCCTGTAGCATTTTTCTTATGTCTTTCTTACTCTATTTGACAATTACTTTCATTCTCTGTATTTTTGTACTAAGACACCTCAATAGACTTGAGTGACATTTTCCATCGTTATTTTTCTTCCTTCCGAAAACTGAATGAGAACTCAAAATAGTTGATTAAAAAAAAAAAAGAGGCTTGTATAAACTTATCCCCTCCCAAATCTTTCAAAACAGAACTGCAAATCTATCCATCACCGGAATCACCGTACAGTTAGAACTCCCAAAGCTTTCAACTGGATCAAAACCTTAACTGTTAACACCCAACTCCAGTGAAATGGGGACCTGTAATGCTAGAACAGCAAGGCACTTCTGGCTACTCTAGTTCCAGTGGGTAAAGCAGCAGTAAAGTGTGATTAACCAGGCAGTTAAACTCCTGCATCTGTGGTCCTTCAAAAATCATTCAGAAACAAAGGAAAGATTTTCCTTGCCTGCGAGATCAGATTTTAAGATTTTAGCGCATCTTCAAAAATCCAATACTCCTGCCAACTGCTTTGTCACAACCTGTTTCTTCTATCACCTTCCAACAGTAAGCATGGATTTACACGCGTTTTAGAAAGCTGCCCAAGCACTGGTTTTGCAAGATTTCTAAGATTTCAGATTTAAAACAGTGTAGCCTCGACTATGAGCATTACACCCACCTCCCAATTGTCTTGCATCATTCAGGGACAAATTAAAAGTGGTAAGATTATGAAACTTGCATTTAATTATCAAGAAACGGAACCGCTGCTGATTAAAAAAATATTTATTAAAAGTTCCCAGTAACATGAATAAAGCCAGAGAAATTATTGAAATTATTATTAAAACTATTATTTAAAAGATGACATTTTAATTGTGCTCTATGGCAAAAGATGAATCATCAAAAAATATTCAGTGTAATAATTATTGAGAAAATAAGGTGTCCCATGGTCATCTCTTAATTGACTAAAGCATCCATTAAGTTTTTTTTTCTTTCAAATAAATCCCCTGTTAAACATTTATTTGAATTTCTTTATCAACTCATGAAAATAAAAATCTCACACAACACCTTGACAGTGTTTGGAAGCATCGCTTAGCCAGGAAAGAATGAGGACAGGGCTTTGTTTTTTATTTAAACTAGTTGTTTAAGAGCAAGATATCATCAGTTAGACAGTCTCATGGTTCAGTCACATCCATTCTTACTGGTTTGTATTTTATATCCTATCACCATTAATAAGCTTTTCTAACTCCCCCTGTACAATACTCCTTTAGGAGAAAGTTTATTTGGAAGGCACATAATAAAATAATTGCAAACAGAAACACTCCTCACAGTCCCCATCAAAGTAACAGAATTTTCTCTAAGGAGGTAGGAACGTGCTGCCTTCTTCCCAGGTACACATTGATCAAAAAAAAGAGACATATCTGGGCAAAAGATCTACACATCTATATCATCTAATGCAACATATTTAAAATTAATTAAAAAAAACAAAACCTACCAAACAAAAAAAATCACAACAATAAGCAGCCAAAACCAACTCTTCCCCCACAAAATGTACCCAATCCCAATTAACAACGCTGCCCAAGATGGGTAGTTCCATTTTTTTCCCAAGAATACACCACTACAAACGTGTGGCATTTCTTCTGAGGAGACAAACTTCTGACAGAAATGTTCTTAAAGCACAAATGAAAGACAAGGAAGTAAATGTTAAGCAAAACTCCCTTATTATTTCACACCAGCACTCATTCATTGACTTGCACTCCCCACTGGGAGCCAAGCATCCCAATGTCTCTCATCAGAAGCTATCTAAAAAAAGCTGGCAGGGGTTTAGTTCAATTTCCTACCAGCAAAATTTTCAGCCCGGCTGCTGTAAGCAGCTCACCAGAGATGCTTTTTCCATGGCCAGTGCCATGGAAAAAGGATGTGCTGAGGAACTTCTTTGGCAGTCTTATGAGAAAGGATTAAATTATGAAAAAATACAATAACAGCACAAGCAATGATACGAGCAGAAAAGGCAGTCTTGTCATTCAGAGCCAGCAGCAGTACAACCAGGAGCATAATTTCCAGAAGAAGTGGTAAATTATAAAACCTGTCAGATTTAGACCTGGCAAAAGGGGTGTCTTGTGTCAGAAGCCTCATCCGAACCAAAACACCCCTGACATCTTGCAGGTGTAATTTTTTTTTTATTGTAAACATGTTTTCGATGAAAGTGAAATGAGAGTAAGACAGGTGGCATGTCAAATGACAAGGACTTTGAAGAGCCAGTGAGCCATCCCTAATGCCATAAGAAAGCTCCAATGATCTACTTCAAAAAATTAAGCCAAGAAAGGAAGGCAAGAAAAGGAACTTCGACAAAAAGCATTTCTAACACTGACACATACAGTTCAGCCCTTACAGAAGCATTCTGAAGGGCCACAAGACTTAAAATTAATGTATTGGGACAGTCACAGCACTCTCACCACCTTACCCCTAAGGCTCCACACAGGCTGCCATGGAGGCAGCATCCATTCACCCACCACCAGCCCTGCCCTGTGGTGGGGACCTGTGCCTGACAGAAGCTGTTTGAGACAGCTCACAAATAAATCCCACTGCAAACAGCTGTGGAAGGATGCCACAATAATTGACTGCTTAGGTGCCGAAATGGCAGATGAAATGCTATGTTGACAAATGCGAATTAACATGCATTGAAAAAACATTCCTGACTTTACTTACACAATGATAAGCTGTAATTTAGCCATTAGAACTCAGAAACAAGAGCTTGGAGTTACATGTAATTGTGAAAAAAAAAAAATCAGCTCAGTGCTTAGTGGAGATTAAGAAAAGCAAACAAAGAGAAGAAAAAATATTGGTGCATGCTACTCCTTTGCTCATTCTTTTCTCCAAGTATTTGCTCTTTGCCACTCCTTGAGAGCAGACACAAGAGTTAGTGAGATCCATGGTGTGACTCAATGAAACATTTCTAGTTCAACTGCTACAAGAACAGCACAATTTGATAAAGGTACTGTGAATTAAAACACTACTAAGCTTACAAGAATTTCAAATGAATAGTAACAGCACTAGATAAGCTATAAATGCTTTCCTGATAGTTACATATTTCATTCACAGGATGAGCCAGATGGCTCAACAAAAACAGATAAAAATTTGGAAAGGTTTATTATTGTATATTACCAGTGCAGGCCAAAAGGAAGCAAATTAGGTTTCAAGGTGCCTCAAGACCATCCATAACACTATACTTATTAATGGTGAGCAAAATTCAGAATATATAACGAGGACACTTAGAGAGCTCTTTAGAAGAGCTTTTAGCTCAATATGGACTGAAATCAAATCCCACTGAGGTCAATAGGGTAGGGAAACTTTTACCTGTATTAAAAAAAAACACCCAAAAAATCCAAAATTGTTACAGAGGACAAGCAACTAAAACTGAAGTAAGATTGTAGTAAAAGATGCAGCAGCTGAGGACAAGGTCCAGTGGTGGACTTGGCAGTGCTGGGTTAATGGCTGGACTCAACAATCTTAAAGGAATTTTCTAATCCAAACGATTCAATGATTCTAAAATAATTCACTCCTCAGTGTGCAAGTGACAACAGTGTGTCACCACCAGGCTAATGGCTTCAATCCTGGCATGAGCTATTCAAGACAACTGCAACAAGAACGTGCACACTTCTTTATAAATGCCCCTGCTACCAACTCTCTTAAGAGAAGACAGTTACACATCAAATATACTGTAAGACTAATTTTATTGCCCTACTGAGGCCACTCTACTGTAAAACTCTTGAGCCACTTCTGTGAATTCTAGACCTCAGATACACCAAGAGACTGGAAGAGAAATAATAAATTAAATAAAATTAAAAGAGATCCAAGAAAAACGCATATAAACAATGGAGAAATCCATTTAAATGTATTGGTGTTCAAGTAAAGAGCATTAAATCCAAGTCTTCTGAAAATATTTTTGATTGTCACCTTTTGCTAGAAATAATGCTGCAAGTGAATTCTAAAAAGGAGCACTATCTTCACAAGAAAATTTGATCAAATCTTTCCTTTCAGAAAACATCTACTCAGAATAGGTAATATTATTTTGGCTTTTAAAAAATATTAAAACAATTATTTAACTTAGCTGTACTAATTATTGAATTTTAATTACATTTACCAGTTCCCCAAATATTTTCCATCAGGTTATACAAGAAAATGCATTTGAATCAAAGAAGTCCTGTTAGAAACCTTCCCAAATGATCTGATAAAAATCTTAGGACCAGAGATTTTGATGAATTTCTAAAAATAAATAAATAAAAGCAACATTTTAAGGATAACAGGAGAAACAGATTGCAATCATGTCACTACAGGTGCTATATTATTTGCTTGCTTAAGAAATTCTTTTCTTGTTTCCAATTCTATGGAACACAAATTTCAAATTATGAATCTGAGTCCAACTTTCTAGCGTAACACAAAACAAGACTGCAGCTTCACGTGAGTGTTTTGACTGGCTGTAATTGTTTTCCTTCACAGCATCAAAACTGTTGTAGAGAATGATAACTAAAGCATATTAGGAGCTACAACTGACAAGACTGAATTAAATAATGAAAGACAAGTTTAGTCCTGCAACATTGTCCAGGGGAGAAACAAGTGAAAAACAAATCAAGGAAATCCTCTCACATTCTTTAGCAGCAGACTTGTTCTGAAAAGCTATTAGTTTAGATAATCTTCCATGAAACCACAAAACTGCAATTTTTGTAGCATATGTAGAATCAAGCAAACTTGCTAGGCAGAAGTTAGTCATTCAGAGAGTGTGACTAAGCTTGATTAGCTTTTTGCTGAAGTCATTTCAAAATGTCCACTTTTTTTGGGTAAGCAATGCTGATCGCTAGCTTTGTTGCTATTTATAAGCTCAGGAGCACCATTACAGCCTCCACTGAACATGGATTGATCTAAATACTCAAGTAATTTTCAAAGAAAAATTATCCAAATCTGTGGGTTAGAATGATTTTTAAAACTTAAAGCTTTTAAAGCTTTTTAATTTAAAAGAAATTCCAAATGCTTCCTTTAAAAAAAAATACATACCAGCTGTCCAGTGACAGGCAGATTTAGATATTTTGATGTTGGGGCAGTCACAGTCACTTAGTAATGTCTTGATTCAAATTTCATACACCACAATGGTGGTGTATGAAAACTGAATGGACCTCAATAATCTTTGAGGTCTTTTCCATTCTAAATGATTACTGTGATGATTCTGTGATGCCAGAATTTCCCTGCATGGGTGCTGATGCTCTAACATCCATCTGGGGTGGTCCAGTTTGAATGGGAAGGGCCTTTCTTTGCAGCCTCCCTCAGTTTCATTGCCTTGCCCAGAGACATCTGCAAAGCTAATTGCCCTTCCACGATGCAGAACTAAGCCAGCCAGCCCAGGCTGCAGTCATCAAAAAGGGAATTTTCTAGCAGGGTTTCCAGTTTTGCTCTAGACAAAAGAATCAGAGCTGGGGTAACATAATATGCTGGCAGCCTGAACAGACACCCTGTCTCCCAGATTCGGATTTACAACTAGACTTGACTGGAACCATCCCTTGCTGAGTGCAGAAAACAGAGCTCCTGAAATAGCTGATCTGGCAAGAGCTTCTCATTCAGGCTCATCTGGCAGAAATAGCATCTGCAAAATCACTGGGAGTTAATAACGCATTCATCGACACTGAAAATGACTGAAAATTCCCTTTTCACTTATTATCCTACCTCTAACACGTTTTAAAAGGAACTGTAATTACCATTGTGCACTGCTGTTAGGAAAGAGAAGATCAAAGCTGCTCTAAAGCAGCCTCAATGTCCCATCTCTCTTTTTGCTCTTTGCTAAACAACAAACGTGTGCCTTGAAGTGATTGCTCCACAGCAAGGAGCAGCTCCTGGGAATGAATTGCAATGACCTTGTGATGTTTACTGGGGAACTTATCAGAGCTACCACTTAGGCAAGTGCAAGAGGTATTTTGATGTAAGCAAACTCAAAGAGTTATATCTAGAACAAATAGCACTGTACCTTCTAAAATGCCTGTGGCAGCGTGGCAAATGCAATCCCTACTTCCAAATTTTATTATGTTCAGAGTGATGCTTGTTTGATAGGGTTCACATCTGATCAGGGAACAGGCAAAATCTTTCCTAAGAGAAATGTTAATGTTAAGCCTACTTCCAATTTTGAAATAAAATAAAAGTAATAGAAATAGCCAAATTGCTCCCCTCCAGGTTTTTGCCATGAGGACTTCAAATAAACTTTAAACAAAGTGGGTAACACATGAAAATGAAAACACACCAACAAAAGGTTCTGTCACTGGAAGGGTTTAAGAAATGCTCTGCGTGTCACCTATCTGCAAAAAAATAAACAAAGCTGTTGTGGGTAAATGGCTATAAATATAAAAAAGTAATGGGACATGAAGAGCTCTAAACAAAACCAGAAACATTGCCTGACTGAATTAGTAACTATAGCTAAATGTGGTTTTGATTCACTGGTAATTTATGGGTCTTTTATCTTTATGAATATAATAACTAAAAGGAGCCAGAAAAAAAATATGACAAATGCTAAATATATACTACTATATAATAATGGTAAATTTTCAGTATGCCAAAAATACTTAAGAAGTCTTGGAGCATTTAAAAATAACACCACCACCAATTTTTCCTTTTCTTGAAACCACATTTAACCTTCAGAGCGAATTAGGGCAAGACTAAATCACCGTTTCCTTGCTGAAAAAAGATAGGAAAAATAAACTTCTGAGGAATTAATGCTTTAGGTAATTTAGGTATTAAAAACTGAATATGGTATTATTATAATGTTCATAGCAGGGAAAGTATCAATAAGGAAATAATATATGCAGAAATTTTTTAATTACTTCTCATGCCAGAGGATAAAGGGGCAAAATGAATCCCATTTTCACTGCTTAATAATAAACTAGCACAGAACAAGCTTCACTAAGGTAACTTACTTATGTGCTGTCTTTTATCCTTTAGTGGCCTGTTCAGTCTGTTGCTTAAATCAAATTACCTGATGTGAAATACAAATTGCTGTTACACATGATTATACCAAAGCTGGCCCAACATGGACAGTCAGAGCAGTAACTCACAGGCACAAGTGGAAGGATGGTGATTTGGGAGTTAGTTAGTAATTAATGGTTTCTGATCAACCAGCTGGATCACTTATTTGATGATCCCTAACTAGCCTTTTCCCAAAGGTGAAATAGCAAAGAAAATTACCATATACTATATTTCCTATACAATATGGCTGCATAACAACCCCATTGATCGCCTATGAGACAGAGTCCCTTAACCTCCATTCTGTTTGCCTAGGATATATTCAGAGATGTGGTTTCATCAAAAAGCACACAGCTTAGAAATTGTGTTTTCCTGGAGGAATAAATTGTTTCTAGCATCTCCACACCTGATTCACAATTCTCTTCCATCTTGCTCTGGCTTACTCAGAATTACACACAAATGAGACTCAGTGTTACTTTTCCTGAAGTATCCAGCTGTCAAAGATACTGATCTAGAACATGAATAGTTATTTAGCCTTTCAAAACTTTCTACAGTTGTCCTTCTGTCCCCCTGACAACAAGGCTTTCTTTTTCAGTGTGAGCCTTCCAACACCAGGAATGTAACCAGGCTTTGTCTTTGGAGTGGCATGGGACAGAAGGCAACCAGAACCCCTAGCAGAAGGAAAAAACCCACCCTGCAGGGAGGGAAGCAGCACCATCCACAGAAAACCCCAGACATCCATCCTGATGGCAGAGCAGCATCCCAAAAATGCTTCCCACATGCCACAAGTCATTTCCACAGCTCGCCCTCACTTTGTACCTTCAAAGTTGCATCCAATAGCACCTCATAAAATAGTGCTCTGTAAATGCTTCTGGTCTGCCATCCCTGCTGAAAACACAGCCTCCAATATTTAAATACAGATGCACCAAAACCCCATTTCATACCCAAATGGTCAGCAGTTAGACAGCAATGCATCTTCACTCAATACAGTAAACCTTTTTGCATACTAAGAAACCTGAGAAATGCTAAAAAAATCCATGGGTGGGTTCATTTCAGCCTCACCTGTGAGAGCATAAGAAAGTTCACAATCAGGTTTTGTTCTCTATGAAATGACAATAAAACATATGAAGGCTTTATTACATTTATATATATATTTAAAATATATATATCCCCCTATATAAAGTACTGATTATAATTACTTAAAGGCTTGTGGAAGAGAGAAGTGCTTCCCAAAGCATCAGTCCAAAAACAGAAAACTTTCAACAGTGTATTTAAAAGCACTAACATTCAAGTGGCAATTGCTAAACACCCTCCCCGCCACTATAGATCTTCTGTGGAAACTTTTTACTCCTTTAACACAAAAGCTGCTTTTAAGAGGCAAAAAGCATTAAAGAGCAGCAACAGAAGACCCTAATGGTTAGTGCTTCCATTGAGAGAGAAATAAAAACCATTTCGGCAGCTAGGCACTATCAGCTTTCTCATTCCCTTGTATCTCTTTTGTTATCCTCTACTAAAATCAAAATGTGAAAGGAAATATCCATCACCATCACATATGAGGAGACATCAGCTAATTCTGTGAGGAAACTCATCAGTCAATAGTTATTGTAAGCTCTAATATTCAGATGTCAAGCAACTAAATTCGGTATTGCAACCGCATAACGGCTCTTAGAACAACTAATTTAAAAAAAAATATTGGCAATATAAGCCTGAAAGGAAATTGTCTTGTATATTCTCAAACTATCCTGCAGCAAATAGCAGCTATACAAATTTGTAAGGATTTCAGTCTTTGCAGTGACTGGAACCAATGTAATGGATAGCATACAAAATTAAATGGTTTTGCTTGATGAAGGCTGAACATTCTTTGAACAGTGAACCAACTGGGATTAAATATTCTAATTCTCAATCTTATAAAACACTATGATGGACAGCTTTGTCAAGCTCATTAATACTAAAGCAACTGCTGATAATTGCTCCAGGTTTCAACCTCTAATTAAAGCTAAGTGGCTCGATTTGCATATAGTAAACAATAGAAGTTTCCTGTGATCACACTCCCAGAGGCCTTATCAGCTTCACAAATACAGTATCATTAAAACTTGAATGCTAATTACAGTTAATTTCTCAATGCAAATAGGAGTAATTCGGTGGATATTTAGGTCCTTCTTGCTCAGACTTAGCGCGGTAGTTTATCTGAATGCACCCCAGACACTTACCAAAAATAACACACCAGGAAGAACAAAACATTCCACAACTCTCCCTTCTCTATCACGCTTAATAAAATGATGTCAAATGTTATCAAAAGTATTAACATAAATTGAGCAAGGTAAATCAATTAGCCCTTCTCCATTTGTTCCATTTATCTGGGTAACAATGTAGAAAAAACAAAGCACTGCTAATTAAAAATAGTTCAGGCTAAGCTCACATTAAAAACTCCGGTAGTATTGTAAAAAGACTTTCCAAAACAATCCTTATTTTAAACACTACCTATGTAATGAAAGAAAAACCAAACAACAACGTAGAAATCTGCATCTGTTGGGAAAACATAAGATGTAAAGTGTCTAACAATAACACAATTCTATCGTATCTGTAATCTCACCTTCAACTAAAAGAGGGAGCAGGAAAATGAGAAGTAGGTGCTATTTTCCCCACATGAAACAGCAGCCAGCACTCTGGCAGCCTCCAGCCTAGGTTAGGGATGGAGATTGGTGTGCCATGCTGCACATCCCTGCCTGCAGAGGAGGAAGATGCACACAGCATCATGAGCAGCACCAGGAGCTGAGATGAATCACTCTTACTCAGAGCCAGCCCCTCTGCTCAGCAGCACAACAGTACTTGGTGTTTGGGATGTGCCAGCACTTTACCCCAGGCTTTTCTTATTAATCTGCTTCAGAAAAGTCTCAGATCCTCTCCCATCTGCTGTATTTCAAAATTGCATGCGAACTAGAGCACAGGTTTCTACAATGGAGTGACAAGTCACCTAAGAACAGCTCATCCATCGGTACTATAAAAATACTAGTGCAACGCTGACAATGTCACTGGCTAATTACTGACTCCTTATGTACCAGGGAAAAGTTACAGTCTTCTTCCTACTGCTACAAAGGCTGCATTAATGAGTCAGGTTATGATTTCCATTGACAGTCCCTAGGTATTGCCACACACCTCCACAATCCTTCAGCTAAGTAACCAGTGGAAAGTGAGTCATTAGGATTCAGAGATACCTGTTTCATAAAAGCTGCACCATGCAGAGAAGAGCAAACTTCATTTCCCATGTAAATGTTTACATATGTATAAGGCCTCCATGGAGTGGCCAAGGCCCTCCTGCATTGCTTTGAATAGAACCATCTTCTGCTCCAGCCTGCCCCTGTCCATACCAGCCTACGTGTTTTTGCAAGGGTGAAAAAAAAAAAAACAACCCAAAAAACTTCCAAGTTGTACCATGAAACTATTTACTTGGTAAATACCTCCTCATCTTTTCCTCCTTCCCTTTCAGAGAGCCTCAATTTTAATTCTTTTCTTACTAGCCTCTCATCCTACAATTTTTAATAGAGGATGCAACCCTTAAGTCACCCCAAAACATCTGAGATTTTGCTTTTTCTTGACCCAGAATCCCTTCTAAAAATAAAAATAATAAAAATCCAACACCTATTATCCAGTCTGCCTCCTTCCAGTTCTAAGATACTGTACCTCAAACTATGTTCTTCAACCAGGTAACTTTTAAAATCGTATTATTCTTCACTCTTTCTGTCAGCGATCCTATAATCAGTCCCCCTCTAGATTTAATCTCCTAATCACTTCAGCATGTCTTTTTCCATGCTGGATATTACCACAGGAATGTCTCCAAGTTCAAAGTGCACCAAGGCTTTAACCCTCTCTCAGTCAATCCAAAAAGAACACAATCCTTCCCGCATGAAGCTCTTGCACTCAAACCTGTCACCCAAACACAAGCTCTCACCTTACCCTGCTAGCAAAAATAATTAAACCAAGGCAAGGAAAACAAATCAAACATAAGATCAGCCTTGGTTCTCCATGCACAGCTTGGATGCATAAATTGGCTGCAGTTTATAAATCCACAATCTACCCACATGAATAATCCGGCCACAGCCAGGGCACAGCCTGGGAGGCAGGCTTATTCCTGCACTCAGATCCCAGGAGATGTCCAACTATTTGCAAGTACTCGACTGCTGGGGCTTTGTCCATCCCTACTCCTTATGGCAAATGTCACCTCTTAGCTTTCAAAGTATACCAGCATTTTGGTCTTTTAAATTATGAGTTTCCATAAGCTTCTAATAATTTTTATTCCATTTAAGTGACTAGAAAGCAGGGACCATAATCTGTGATAAGCACATTTAAACTGTTTGCAGGAAAGCTGAGGCACTTCTGAAGTGAAACCCCCAAGTATACAATGATAAAGGTCATAATAAAATGAAAATTGATATGAAATTGTGTGAGCCTTTTTGCAAAAGCTTTAATTTTTCAAACTGTTTTTCTCTAAAATACTACCCTACTTTGATCATTTCCATTGGCACTCTGTGCTGACATCAACATGGTAACGAGTGATTTACCAGAATATGTACAGAGCCTTCCCTTTGCCCATCTGAGATCTGATTATTACTTCTTGATGACACTTGTTATGCCAGCTGAAGATATTCTGAATGCTGAGAAATTATGATTTTTGCTTCAGATATACAACATGGGAGGTGGACACCAGTAACTTCAGCTGAGTCCAAATTTTTCATCCTCAGTGGCTGGGAGAAAGCACTTATGATCATTCAATTTAAGGACAATGTTTTCATTTCTTTTGGGGGTGGGGAGGGGGTGTTGGTTTGGTTTTGGTGGGTTGGTTGAGTTTTCTTAAAACCAAGCATTTCCCAATGTGTACACACAATTAATACCATTGTGTTCAAGAGTCCTTCAAAGACTTTATTTCTCCTGATAATAATTCAGATAAGAATAGTGGTGTAGCTGCAAGCTTATTGTTCACCATTAAGGGAGCCTACTGCATTAAAGGTTTTGATTTACTTGTTCTTCAGTCTAAATCATCATAATGTATTATGAAGGAGGTTAATAAATATACTAAAAAAACTTCGGTGAAAACAGGAAAGTGATCCACTGTACACATAGCCTTTATTTACAGATTCCATGCGTCACATAATTTTACATAAAACACCATTTTATTCTAAGTGAGCCACCATTTGACATGAACTTAGCTCATTGACTCTAAGTTCAGGGTGATGCTTCCCTTAATGACCATAGAACCCACAGGATTTACAAAACAAAAAGGAGCTACTGAGCCATTTTCAAAAAAAAAAGAGAAAAAAAACCTAAAAACTTGAGTATAGAGGCACAGAAGGTTTCCTGAGACTTCTATAAGGCAAAAGCCTCCACATACATTCATAAGAGTTAAACTTTTGTATTATTACTTCTGGGTTTTCAGTCCAGAGCAGGGCCGATCAGTTCCAATAAAAAGAGAAGCCACAGTCTGGGGAGCCTCTCTGCCTCAGCTAGCTAAAGACTAACTAAAAGCAAATGAGAGCTCTCTCCCTCTGCCTCAGACACTCCACTGCTTCTCCTCCTCCCCTCCCTCACTCTCAGCTCTAGTTTTAAAGGTGCAAAACTTACTTCTGGGCTAAACAGATGAATGGGGATACAATTCAGCATCATAAAGTCACCTCAAGACAAAATCCAAGCTCTTTTGCATGCCAGAAGATACACAGGCTAGGCATGCAATCATCTCAGTAAAAACTTTCCTGCTGACACTGGTGCTGCCACACTCTCAGCACACACCAAGGTGAAAAGTGGATGCACCACCAGGAAAGCACCAAGCCTCTCTCTCTAGGAATAGTTTAATTAAACAACATCACTTGTACACTCATAACTTCACAAGAACTGGAAAGGTTATATGTCTGATTTTTATATATATGCTTTTAGCAAGGCTTTGACTTCAAACACCTGACCTTCCTAACACCTGCCCCCAGTCCTGCTGGAACTCCAAAGGACTAAGCATCTGCTTCTCATTTGCATCTCCACAAGTGTTCATCCAATTTGCAAGTTTGCCTTGGGTAACATTTTTCAGGCACTTCCTGACCTATACTTATGCTGCATTAATGCCTGAGTATTCCTGCCTATTTGCAATTCTCCAGTTTAGATTTAATTGCTGAAATAGGCACTGCTCAGGAGCCAGAATTACAACAGAATTATCTTTAACTAACAAAACCCTTCAACAACTCAGTCCAAACTACGTAAGATTCTATTTGGCTGAAAATGCTTTTATTAAGTCCAGACTGTAATTTAGGTACTAGGGAGAATTTAACTCCCCATTTCCTACTCCAAGGTGTTTTCTGGAGCCTGTCATTTAACCAGAATCTCCCTGGCTCTTCTGTAGCATTCCATCTGTTTCCCCAAACTACCTCATAAAAACTTGCAAGGTGCATGCATTTGTTTTACAAACCATCTCAGCTCTCCCTTCTCTGCTGGGACTAAGTACAAAGGGATTCAGGAGAAAGTAATTTTGTGAAATGATACTTTGCATATTCATTCAGAGAAGCCCTTCACTTGGGGAAAATGCAAGGGTTGGTTTTCTTAACAACAAGATAATAAAGACAAATTATTTCATTTATTCAAAGTACATCTGCACTGCAAAAGAAAGGTATGATGATAAATTGTACTAACACATCCAAGCCCCCCAGTTCAGAGACTACAGATGGTGTGACCATGATGGAGCTCTTTACGGTCAAGATTCGTGAGTATTTAGTCAGAATAGAATAAGTTATTCCAGTGATCTCTGGCTCCTGCAGAAACTCCTCAGATGATGGTGGTAACACTGTACTAGGCCTTCCAAAAAATAAACCTGACTAAGGCCAAATACATGACAACAGCAAATTATCTCCCTCCCCAAGCATAAATGAGGGAAACGGATGTACCACTGAAATGATGCACAATAAATGGTGATTAACAACATCAGCAGCTCCTGCTTTTAAAAACATCGATCACGAGCAATTTTAATTAAAGTGAAGTAGGTGATTTGGCTCAGCATCCATGAATTTATCAAGTGGGATGTTTCTAATGCCTGATTACAAGCTGTAGTCACTGCTACCATCAGGCCTAAGCAGAATTAGCCATCATTAACATCATTAGCTTCTGGGGGTGAAATATGATGAATATACATCATCCTGGATGGCAGCTTGTTCAACTAAACCAGTGTCAGGCAGCATTGCCACCTCACAGCTTTCTAGCAACGTGCTTCTTGGAGCACCAAATGGCTGGTGGTCTAATGAAACTGTATTTTTCTTTTAATAATACCAACTCTTTTAGTTTCTCTATTTTGTTTTGAATGTAACTGGATATGGTGTTGTGGGCTTGCTTGCTTTCCTGAGAAAACAGAGAAATGAACTGGTGAACTATAAGCATTTAGATTCTGCAGCAAAAACTGAGTTTATATGTCACATTCTGCCAGGGCAATGGAGAAGACGTGTGCTAGGGAGAGAGAAACAAATGGCAATCCTTGGGTATCTCCTGTTTTAGCTGGGCCTGGGATACAACCTTGGTTCTACATAATGCAACTCAGTGACTTTGATAGTCACAGACCCTTAAAAATTTGACAGAATATCCAAAAGGTTCAAAATAATGAAGACACATGAGAATAAAGAACAAAAGGGTGATGAGGAAAGATTAGAAAAGTGGATAAATAAATATCCTATGGGATTCAAACACTATGAAGCACACTTTGAGGGATCAAAAAAGGGACTTCATCAACAGTGAGGGAAAAAAAGAAACAGAACTACAGACAACAACATAAGGATTCAAGACTGCAGTAAGTAATAATATCACATTTGGAACAATGTGTTTCTCTGTTAAAGAAATAAAATGTGGCACCACAGTACATAAACAAGGAAATTAGAATGCAAGGGAGACATTAATTTAGCAGAAAGAAAGTAAAAGTGACAGTCTCATGACCTCTATTTGTCTTGAGCTTGTCCTTGTCACCAAACTTAGTCTTGATGTATTTGAAAAATGGAAGAATAGATAAGGAACAGTCAAACAGGAATGCTGGCATGTAACAAAAGTGTGAGAAATACTTTGTACCACTGTGAAAATTATTTTGCTTTAAAAAAAAAATTCTAATCTACAGTGATCCAGCTGGAAAAAACACACGAAGGCTAGAGACATTAACGAGAACTGAGTAGGAGATTTAAGATCAATATCAGACACATTTTAGCGATCCAGAATCATTAATTGGCAGCATTTCCTCCTTCTGCAGGAGGTAGGCAGGTACAAAGTTTTCTGTATTGCACAAACATGCGGATGTTGAACTTCTGGGACATGACAATGGTAGGGGAGGAGGGAAGGGCAGACACATTTTGGTTCCAACATGCCTGAGGAAACAAAGAAGCACATTTACAAAGGCGGGCACAGACAAATCCAGGGCATGCCAAAGCAACGAACACAGAAGTTGCACTGAAACAACATCGTCTGCTTACAAACTAGGAGGATCAATCCCATCACCACCGTGCCAGGAAAATTCCCTGCAGAAAGCCTGACTCTCTCTGCTTGACTAAGGGAGGGATGCATTCCACAATAAGACAAACCAACAGGTAATTAATATAAAAATTTGTTGGGAGCATGCTCTCTCACCTTTCTTGTGGGTTCTGACATGCTTTCAGCCTTCCTTTTTCACACAAGCAGGGGAAAAATTCCCCTCTGGATATGGAAGTGTGGACTCAGCCATTCAAGGACGACATATCAGTGGATAATTCTGCCCAAACACTGAGATCATCACCCAAGGTTTCTCTCCAAACGACATCAGCAGTATGAACAAAAACTGTCTTGTCTGAGCTCTCTGGAAGTGCAGGGTTCTGTGGCTAAGATTTATTTCATAAAGGCTTAATACAGCCAGTATATGTCAAAGAAAGTTCAGAAAGGTATGAAACTCATAAAACCCAGCAATACACTGATTTAGCTCCTTAGAAAAAGATTTACAAAGTGATAGTTCAATGAAAATAATGATTTTCAGTAAGACCACTAGTAAACCAAATGTGCTACAGCTAATTACACTCTGCAGAAATTTGTGTTCTTGGCTTACAGCTTTCACTCACACAATCATCTTTTAGGAAAGGCATAACAAGAACAAATGAAAAATTCATTTACCTGTAATTGCCCCACTTAAAATTATTCTTTGCCCTAGCAGTGATGCCCTTCCATGACAAGCCACAGGAAGTCATACTACAGTAACACATCTTTTATATCATATTTTCTGTTACCAAAGCAACTAACTCTATTTGTTATATTTGTTTTGATCTCTGCCATGAACAAAACTCTAAATCCTGACAGGCATCACTAGGAGTTGATATGGGAGTGAGCTTTGAAAAATCAGGCTGCTAAACTGTTTACTGCAATATAGACTACATGTAGTTTTATATTTGCTGAGAACAGTTTTACAGATGAAAGAAATTAATATTTCATCAGGATAAATACTGAACTACCAGTCATATTACTTAAATTATATTACTCTAATTACATTGGTTTTACACTTTAGAGACCTTAAAAGATAACGTGACATCGTCCCACAGGAATAATATTAAAAAACCTCTCAGGAAAAGGTATAAATTTTGTAATGACTACTGAACATGGCTCTTTCTTTATATGTAACTATGATTTAATATATAATTTCTGCATAATTTAAACAGCTCCAAGCAACTACTAGCAATTCAGGGAAATCATATTTAATGAGTTGTCAAGTAAGGCTCACAAAACCATGCCCCTTCTGATTATTCCTCAAAATTACTTTCCAATATATCTACTCTAATCCTAAATTGAGATCATGCTGTCACGACTTATTTTTTCCTAACCTAGGTAAGTATTATGATGCTCATTTGATACAAAGAATAATTTATGCTTTTAATTGCTCATTTCTTTGCTTCATATTAGCTATGTAAACATAAAAACAATGTTCAAAATAATTGATTTTTTAAATTTAACATTTGAAAAATTGATTGATTTCAACCAAAAAAAACACAGATAGAAATTTCAAAGAACAAACAATAGTATGTTCTCTGCATAGATACGTTAATGTTGAAAAAAAGCAAATGGGATATACAGAAGCATCTCAAAATTACCAGATGAGTAAAAGCCAAGTGACAAGGATCTCAGGAGAATGGTGCAGTGCTAAAATGCAGCATCACAAATTCTCTTCCTCAACACCAAAATGCAAGGGGAAAAAACCATCTGGTACTGCTAAGTCACTATCTGCCAGAAAGCCCTTCATACATTTTTAGGCATCACAGAAGGTACCTCCAGGAGAAAAACCAGTGAATAGGCAACTACTAATTTCAGTAAAATTTGACTCCACTTCCAGTGATGGAAAGAATCACAGTAGTCAGTGCCAAAAAAACCCCCAAACACACCAACCCTGTTGCAACTTTTATTTCACACTACTGCTGTTGCTGAGAATCCCATGAGTCTTAACAGGAATTGAACTGATGGCCCTTAAAGAGCAAATACGAGCCATGCTGAAGAGCCTACAGACTGCCAACAGGGTGACAGGGAATAGGTCAATGAAAGGAAGCAAGATACAAGGACAATGAAGGCTTTGCCCAGAGCCTGATGGCCACAGCTCACCACTTCTCTGGGATTTGATAGGAATTTGTACATGCTTAACTTTTACTATGAATTCCCATTACAAGAATGTGCTATTCAAATAATGACAAGCTTCTTAAATACTTGGCTCTGCACAGCTGAGATGTACATGCAAATAAGAACCCCTCTAGTCTACTTTTGCTATTTTTTAAATTCTCTTTCAAGCCAAATGAAGCACAATTTCCTCTGCACAGAAACATCAAACATTCTCTTCCTCTATATTTTATGATGTAGACTTTCCAGCAATCCCTGGCTTTTATGAGCTGTCTCATATAACAAGCATTGTGGTCCACTGTCTGACAGATCTGTACTTTATCCTTCCCTAATGAGACAGTTCTCCAATTATTGAGCCAACAGGCAGTGTTTGTCTAGAAAGTTTCACCCTTTTAAGCACAGAATTCCCACAGTGTGATCGGCAAATTATCACACATTAAACCCATCACATACACAAACTTGCAGAATTTATTCCTGAACAAGTAATTTCCTTTCCTTCCCCAGCAGTTCAGGATGGGCTTTTTTCAAAGTGCTCAGTCAGAATTTCATTAACCCCCCCCAAAAATAACTCACCGTTCTTTCTCTTCTCATCACAAAGATCACCATGTTACAGAACAGCTACAACAGTAACACCACAAAACAACAAAATGGAGAACTGAGACTACCTAGTAATGCAGCTTATTAAAGCAACACAGTTATTTCTTTATACCATCTAGACAGTGTGTGGTCAAAGATGAACCAGGTGGGTGAAAGGGCCGTATTAGCTTTTGTCCTCTGCTAATGCCCCTTGGTGCAGTATCTGAGCCCCAGCATCCTGAAATCCATCTGCTGGCAGAGGTTCAAGCACTTGCTCAGTTTTGAGTTGTTCCTGTTAGCACTCAAAACACTTCTGAACACCTAAGCTAAGGTGTTCATCCCTAAGGGAAGGTGTGGATAATCCTACTCAGGAAGCATTACATATATACTTTAACAAAAGGAAGAATCACATCAGGCCACAACACCATCACTGTTGCAACAACTAACTTCTATGTGATGCTTTGCTATAAAACATATTCACAATTGATCACTGTATGCCCCTGAGCTGCTTCTGCCACTCTTAGCCACAGCAAGCAAACACTGTAATACATTTCAAGCACCAAATCAAACAAATCCACTTCCCCCTAGGAAATATATACTGCATATATAACCAGACAGGGGCAGAATCAAAATTGAAATGTAGCTCACCTACACATACTGGTGGAGCCACAACTTTCCTAAGCAACTTCCCCACTGTTTTACCAACTTTCCACTTAGGAAATTATGAGTAATCTCAAACTTAAGTGTCCAATCTTGTAATTTCAGTCTGTTTCTTCTTGTCCTGTCCTCAGCCCAGACAACAACTTATTTTTACTCCTCAGTAGTTTTTTTATGTATTAGGATTTTTTGTCTACCTCTATGGGAAGCAGCTTCACTCCCCACACAGGAGACAACAGTGGTGCCTCGACTGAGGCAGCCCCTTCCTCAGTCACTCATCACTTCAAAGACTCTCTATAAAACCTCCACTGACCAATGGCAGGATCAGCAGTCCATTGTTTTATCAACTCTCCTACCTTTTCTCTCTAACCTTCCCACAGGCAGCTCCACACTACAATAACTCCTTCTGTCTCCTTCTTCCTCCAGCACGAGTGGCAAACTCCAGCCCATCCCTTGCACAACCACAGCCCTTCCTCCTCACAGCACAGCCAGCAAACTCCAGTTCTCTCTCAGCCAGCTAACCCACTTTTTTATAACACCCATCCTCATTGGATGGGCAAGGCTGTTCCCACTCTTTGGTAATTAGCACAACTGTAATTAATCAGGGGTGATTGCCTTCAGCACTGTCTCTATTCTCTTACAATCCATCCTTCCACATTCCTCATCTTTCGTCTCCTCTACCCTGTGCTTAAGATCCTTTCTCTTTCACTCTAATTTTGGTGTGTTTCTAACTCTGTTTCTAACTGAGACATTGTCTTCCCCCCGCTGGACACAGTAGCACAACAGGTAACTTCACAATTTTTCCTGTTTAATTGTCATTGATCTTGGTTTTCCCATAACCATGCAAGGATGTCAACACACCTCCAGTACATGATCCACTACACTTCACAAACTACCACAAACTTCAGCTAACTCTCTGAGGAGTCTCTGTCCAGTGCTTCAATCATGCCTCAGCCTTTCTCAATTGAATGAGCATCTCTGTTTAGGTGTAGCAATTTACACTTGATCTCACCGAATGCCTCTCATTTAATGAAACCCTTATTGAAGAAACAGGGCTGCAGTTCTATCCACCAAGATAATTTTGGAATAAATGGTTGGGAGCACGTCCAAAACAAAGCAGCAGTTTCACCTTTGATTAAGAAAAGCATGGCCAACTGTAATAATTTCTGGAACCATAGAGAAAGATCACAATTTCCTCCTTTGATGCCAACATGATGCTTAGGCAAACTGAAAAACTTTAAGTGGTAGATTAATTTTTAAGGATATTATGTGAAAAATATCTAAAAGAAGAAAGCTAGAAAGGAAAAAAAAAGAGGAAGGCTAAGCCGGAGAAAAAACTGAGTCTGAAAACATAACATCAGTCATATCATAGCTTACAAGTTAAACAAGTGTTTCAAAGAAACAAATTAAGTGGATTTATGACACTGTGGAAATTTCCTTCCAAAGCAACTCTTCTGATTGATGGAAATGAATCTGTATCAGAAAACAAGAGGATAAAGCCAACCTTTAGGAATTTCAGACTTGTATCTCATTGCTATGGCAACATTCTCAGCAAGAAATGAGTTTTGTTGGAAATAACAAAAAAAATCACTTTACTTTTTCCTAAAACATAACTCTACATCGTAAGAGAACAAGGCAGGTAAAGGCAAGAGTGTAAACCAAGCTGTTAGACCAATACACAGCAGTGCACCTTTTTAAGCATCTTCCTACAATTCAGCTAAAATTCCTCTTTCATGAGTTTTATAATTTACAACAGGAGGAGCTGAAAACACACAGGGTTTGAAATAGATATTGAAAATTTCAGTCTGTGGGTTATAATTGAAGATTCAGGCATCACAGAGGCTAAATTGTCTCCACTCAAATGAAGCTCAATGAAACTGTGCAGCCTAGCAGGACTACAGCTTCCTTTTGAAAGTGGATACAAATACCAAGAATATTGGTGCATGCCTATTTTTAAAATCCCTAATTACAGGTGGAGATGAATATTTTAGACAATGAACAAAATTTGTTTGTTTCTTAAGTGCTATAAACAGGTAAGTGGCAGGTACCTTTCCTGATAAATTTTTATGTTCTGCTCTGAATAATTATTAAGTTGTGTTTCTTTACAAATAAATTATACTAGTATTTGTATTACCCTTGCCAGTCACAGGCAAAACATAATTAAAAGACCTTTGTTCAAAAAAACACCTAAAAAAAGAATAAGAGCTGAAATTCCGTGTAGATTAACTTAGCTGTAAATGAAAGAAATATTTATCTTACAAAGCCTCAAATGCTGCTCTAATTTTAAAGCCCCTGCAAATGCACAGCTAATACCATGCATTGTGCACAGTGACTAAGGACCCCAGGAATGGAGGCAAAACAGGGATTTCAAAAAGCACGTCCTGATCCTATTTAACATACTTCTGTAAAGAAGCTCCCCAAAATGCAGCATAAGCTGTGTGCACAGGAGGGACACACTTTATTCAGAGCCCAAAGACACAACCTACTCTCCCAGGAATATCCCATCATTACAGGTCACTGGCCATCCCACCATCAAGCTTTTCCACTCGACCTGATGATGAGCAAATCAGCCCTTGAATAGGCCCTCTCACTGCTGAGCTATTTCTAGATGCCCTTTTGCCTTTTTATGTACTTCAGACAGGAGGAGCAGTGTGGTTGTTCTGGGAAGTCCAGCTAAGAGGTTTTCCCTGGAGCAGGACAACTTTCTGCATTCACAGCACAAACACCCAGGCAGAAGGATGTGGATCTTTTTGGTGTGGTGTTTTTTTAATGCCACACCAAGCTGATCCAGCAAGACTCTAGAACAGCATGAACTCTTCCCTGCCTGACTCTAGGGGACCAACAGGAAAAAATCTGTATTTTGTACATAACGTTGTTAATATATTTGTTGGTGATAAGCAGAGCTCCTTCTGGAAGTCAAAAAGCCACATTCTTAGAGGATTTCCTTCTACTCCCTCTGGTCCCCTATAATTCTCCCTCGAGGTGGAGGTCAGAGGGTGCAAACTAAAGAAATGCTTCTTGTTAAAGCTTTACAATTCACCCCCTGCCAACATGAAGTGTTCCTGAAGACTGCAATTCCCAACGCAGTCCTGAACAACAGCAGAGTTGTAGTCCCAAACAGAACCCCTGCATTTCCTTAACCATTGTGGAGGAAGCCTGCCCTGCTTTCTGGGTGAGAGACCTGCACCAATTTCCCTTCTCTGCAAACACACCGCAGCTCTTTTGGCTTGGATCCCACCCACAGTAACACACACCATCTTTTTTATTTTCTGTGCAGTTCAGTGCGATGCTGGCTCTGACTGACAGCAATTGATTGAAATTTTTTTAACCACAAGCTAAGTCGGAATGAAATAGGTGGCAGGGAAGTGTTTGATGTTCAGAAAGCTTCCAGGGTATCAGATGGCTTCAAAGAAGTGCATGCAAAGAAAAGCAGGATGAGAGGTCCCATGAAAAACTTAGAGCACACATAGTAAATAATTTCAAAGACTGTGTAAACAGGGGACCAATTTAAAATCTGAAAACAGTGATTACAGCTCCCCCAGTCTGCCTGATAACCTTACAATTAATTGGCCTGTAAGAATCTTATTTAGAAAACCAGTACAGAAAAACAGGGGGGGAAAGCACCTATTAGACTGGTTTTTACTACATCTTCTTTCAGTAAAGATTTTCATGTATTTCCAGTGTTTCAGGCAGCAGAGATTTAATTGATGCACAATAGCAATCCCTAGTACTGTGCAAAAGAGACCAACATCAAAATACAAATTTTTTACTATTAAAAGATTATTCTGAACATTTAAGAAAATTAATTTGCTCAAACACCAACTATTTACTCTCTTTGAATTGCCTTAAAGATTTTTTTTCTCCCATTCAGCTGTACCAAATTAAGTGGAGATAAACAGAAACTTGTCTCAAATATCCTCTTTCAGCAGACAGGGGATTATATAAATAAGACTCATCCAAGACAAAAGGTTCATCCTGACCACACATATTGTCAGACAGCAGCACAAGTGTCCTAGAAGGAGCACAGGTACCAAAAAAAGTGCTGAGGAAAAAAGCAATGCGTGGATTTGGAAATGCAAGACAACAAGGACACATCCTAACACAAACTGGGGTAACGTAAAAGGCAGATGGAGTAGATGACCTGAGAGAGGCTAACTCTGTACAAAATAGCTGATATGGCATTTGGAACCTCATATTGAATATAAAACATTTCAGAAAACAGGCTCAGGAGACAAACATCAGGGACTGTGTGATTTCTCTGAGCAATCCTGAGGATGATTAAATTTGTTCCTGGGGCTTTTCTTCCTGCCTTAATGGCTGTGCAGATCCTCACCCACAGCTGGGCTGCTGGTGGATTATGAACCTTGGCAACCACTCTGGTGGGCTTTTCATTACATTCCCTCACCTCATTTTCAGTTGTACCCATCTTTCTTTTTTTTTTCCCAGATACCAAGATGACAACATGTTCTGATGAGATATCAGTGCTCCCTTAGGAGTTAGCCAGAGTTGCTCTCATCCATGCCTGGGCACCTTGGATGTGAATGCAACCTAAATTACTATCAGCTACACCATATAATTGCCCTGTTATCATAGACACAATGATACTGTTCTTTCCTCCTCTCCACAAAGCTGCATCTCAGAATTTACACAGTATTTCAAGGCTATTGCTTCCCTTCCTCAGGGTGTAAAAACAACTACAGACACATACATACAAGAGAGTTTGGGTCTATTTTGAATCCTATTCCTGTTCTCCCCAGTCCACTTTGAACTGAGGTACAATCTCTATGACACCCATCATTTCTCCAGAGGCAGATCAACAATATGTAATAGTGAAACAAGTAACTGCTTTAAGTACATCCACTTCGAGACTTATTATTCAGGACCATTTCCTCATTGTGCTGGTTTTCCAGCACACTTTGACTATTTGTGAACTGGGTTATTTTTCCCCACCATATGTTACTCCATTATTTCCTGTGCTGCGTTCCTCTGTAGCTGTCAGCTACATTCCTGACCTCTCTTCCATTGCAACAAAGGAAGAAACTCCCTTCTGGTACTGGAGTGGATGCTGATGAGGTTATATTCACAGGCTCTGATCAATTGTTATCATATATCTCTGTCTTTTTCTAGTGATTGCAACACTGCCTATTGTAGTATCATTTGTAAATGTAATTAATGAGGTGTTTATGTACTCTTCAAAAATCATTAGGATGTTAAATTAAACTGCATTTAGTGGTGCACCCTGAGTCACCCTGCATGCTTTGGTCCAGCTCAATACATTGCCATTCATCATCACTCTCTATTCATAATGCCTCCAGCAATTCTAGCTCCTTTGACACAATTCATGTTCAAAATACTTTCAGTAGTGGTGGGGCTTTTTCCTCTTTTTGCAATAATTCTTAGACTTGTCCTTTCTGTTTTGGAGGTAACAGATCTGTGCTGTTACAATCTAATGTCTTCCTGCTTCCTTCTCATTTATTACAACTGCTAGTGCACCGATGCTCTCTGGTTTAGTTAATTCTTTTAGCATACTGCCACTCACTATCACCAATATCTATTTATTTATGTGTCATTAACATATAGCTTTTCCTCCTTTTACTCATTATCTACTTTAAAATCCCTTGTTTTTCTCTTTCACATACTTATTTCATCTTCTTGTTAGAGGCAATCAAAATAGGCCATCCATTGGCACAGCTGATTTTCTCTTCCTTATTTTACACAGGTAACCTTTTTTCCCTTCCCAATTTTTGTCTGTCTTCTTTGTACTGCAAATATTTCTGTTGCCAATAACCCAATCTACACTCAAATGTTGTCTATTTGAGTCAATTTGAATCCTTTGCTCCCTCTATTGGGTCTCTGCATGCCTCAGAAATCTGAAGATATTTTAATTCACTTTCTTTCTCTTCCCTCTACACCTACAGTGCTGGATCTTGTGAAACCCACTTACACTTTGCATTCTTTTCCTTCACACTCACAGTAATCTACTGCTCCCTAACTGAATTAATATACATTTTACTTTTCTCCAGGCTTGATTTGTTCATTAGGATAGACACTCAAGTAGCCTTCACTTGCCAAGGCATCACTGAAATCACTGGACTTAGGGCTTTGCAGAACTGTCCATGATTTGTCATGTGGCATTTAATATCCATATTGCTTGCTAAGCTTCTAAATGCTTCTATGAATGAATGGCTCTTGGCTCCTGTTCAGTTTGTGCAGCTGTGTTCTGCAAGTCTGGGTGCTGAGTATTTTTTATCTCAAACAGGTGCACAGTCAACAACTCTTAACCAGCAAGGAAGTAACCTGCAGATGATTTCTCCTGTGGTTATCTTTTCTCATTAAAATATCAGGCCAGTTTTCATGAAATATCAGGCTAGTTTCCGTTAGTACAATCCCTTTTTTATTATTCTATGTTAAACATCATACTATGACCTAGAATGTCCTAAAAATTACAGACTCTCTACAGATATAAGCATTACCTGTGTTGACCAATGCCCATTAAAGTTTTTCCTTTGTTATTTCAATACTCTTTTTTAACACCCTTTCGTAATAATTATTCTATTTTCTTTTTCCTACATCATATTAGGAACTTTATTCACACTAACCTGAATGCCCCAAAAGTAATTGCACAGAACAGGCAGAAACAAGGATGGAAGTTGGAGCAAAGCCCTTACTGGCTCCAATGAGAATCACAGCAGGACACAAACATCCTTTGTTGTTTAAACACCACCAGAGAGGGGTTCAAAATATCCCCACCAACCCCAGGTTGTTTGCAGCTCTAATTTTTATGCCCAGAACTGAAAAAAAAAAACAAAACCAAACCCAAACCCATCAAAGAAAACAAACACACAATGGTTTGTATAATGGCAAAAAGAAGGATTGCTGGACACCATTTTGAGAAGCAGAGAGAGGATGTCATGAGCACAAAAAGTGTTGAAGAGCAGAGTTCTTCTTCCAAAAAGAAAGAAAAAAGTGATATTCATCAGGTCTGACTCTGAAGGGCATATCTAACTTCAGTTCAAATCCCTACAAACTGTCCTGCTCGTCTCCTCAAAAAGCTTTATTTTCCAGTGGTGATATTTCAGTGTTAATAGCTTCCCTTTACTGAATATTACAACCTCATATAACACCATTGGTTCAGCTTATGTTTTTTTAAGATTGTGTGTATGTTTGCATTCTAAGCTGCTAAACATATGTGCTATCACATAACCAGCCAAAAATGACCCCAAAAGTGTGAAGTCAGGCTCAGAAAGCAAATTCTTTCTCAAACCTACAAGGAACTAACCTATGCA
Source organism: Rhabdornis inornatus (assembly GCA_013397075.1). Lineage (NCBI taxonomy): Eukaryota > Metazoa > Chordata > Aves > Passeriformes > Rhabdornithidae > Rhabdornis > Rhabdornis inornatus. The sequence continues at coordinate 575,071 of VWZS01003626.1, forward strand.
GATGTGAAGAGTTAAGCTGCAGCCGTGTGAGCTACAGAATTAAAGCTCCAGAGGTGGAGAGGGAAAAGCTCCTTTTCTCTGTGCCTTTTGAAAATTTGGCACTTTGAGGTACAACACTGTACTATGTATTTCAAGTTCAATGAACTCTATAGTTCCGTGAAATATCACATAATAGACTATTTTATGATTGATTTTGGTGAGAGGGTGCTAAAACCAGTGACAATAGACCAATACCCTTATAATTAGGAAGAAATATTCATGGGTAGAATAAGCAACAAATTAATCACTTCTCAGCTATTTAGGAGGCTATACTGCATGCAGTTAACCTCATGACCAATGGTTTCTTAGGGTTTTTTAATAAATAATACAGTATAAGAATGAGCCATGGGACCAGCTTCCTCCCTTCTTTAATGAGACAGCTGCTTGTACTCCTACTACCAGGCACGCTTCCCCTAACTCCTAAAACAAGCTTAGCCCTTTCATCTAGCAATTGTTTTGGCCAAATCATGTTTAATTTTTGGGGTTTTCATAGCACAGAGAAATGTAAGGCAAGAAATGTATCTGGAAGCTTACAATCATAATTATTCTACATCAAGGAAAGTAAGATCCAAACTAGAAAAAACAATAATGCATTCCCCCACAATACTTACGATTGATCTGATGTTGTACTCTTTTGCCAGTTTCAGAGAGGATTTATAGCAACTTGCTAAGTTTTCTTTATGAGTGTCAGTGAGGTGGCCTCTTGCAATTGGCCCAACAGTATGGATCACATCTGCAGTGAATAAAAAAGGAAGATAAAGAAACATTAAACGTGCTGCTGTATTGCACATCAATCCAATCTGGTATTATAGCTACACACAAAGGTAGGAATAACAATGCAAGCAAATACATTTAACTGGAAAACACATCATAATCTACATGTGCAATAATTCAACATAAATCAGTAAAGGTTAGATTTTGAAGAATTTGGACTAAAGGAGAAAATGAGAAAGATACAGTGAATGCTTGTTACATGCCTACTGCAATGCACACACAAGAGAGATGAAATGTTTGCACAAATCCTCTAAATCTTAAGGCCTCTACACCCGTAAATGCTGTAGCACTTTGAAACAGTTGTTTTCACTCCTCGAAGTCCACTCATTGGGAAAGTTCACAACACAGAACCTCAGTGCACATTGTTGGTGACACATAGGCCATCTTTGTTTTTCCTCAGCAACCATTTGAAAAGAAGTTGAGACTTAGAAATGTGTTGGTTATTCAGAAAACATGCTTTCCTCTCACATCAGACCAGATGGAGATGCCACGCAATAAAACAAAATATTCTGTTTGAAGAAATTTATAACGAGCAAAAAGAGAAAGCACAGTCATCTCAGGTATGATGCCTTTGGACTCATCAAAATCAGATGCTGCAATCAATCAAAGTCTCTAAAGTGCTGTAAGAGAAATGAATTCAAGAGCCTGGAGTAAAAAAGTGTTGAAAAGAAATCTACAATTTAAAAGGTATCATGATTTTTTTTTTCCCCTCCCTCCTTCCTATCCCCCCAGTTCTTATGAAGCACATTTACTTTTTACACATCATTCCTTTATAGTATATGTGAGCATAATAAAATGAGTTATGGTGGCAGATGTATACTTTTTTTGCCTTTCCTTATAATTTCCTACAATGTATAGCAGAAATAAACAGTGGCACTATTTATTTTTTTTTTTTTCAGTGTTGCACAAACAAGGATTAGGCCAACACTTTAAACTGCAGTACTGCTGGTACCCTTTTTGGTTGTGTTGTTTCTGTCCCATGTGGGTCAGGTTTCCAAGCAACATCTGCTGTTGCTGCACTCCAGAATATTTTAATTTACTCACAAATCCTACAGAATTAACACCATTATTCCTTGTCCAAGCTGGTTTTGATGATTTCCATCCAACATATGCCAAAGCATGAGGGAAAATGGACAAACTAACATTAAACTGTACACTGTCTTTTTTTTTTAACTCTGACATCAGCTGTCAAATCCTGCTCTCTGCTACTTAAAAGGTGGCTTTTATGTTGAGCCATAATGTTCTGAAAAAAGCAGAATCTTTTTCTATACATTAGCCACAAAGTGTTGATAAATCAGGAAATAAAAGCACGTCTGATTCCCAGTGCCCAGAAACACTGAGGAATCCGCTGTGATGGAAACTGAAACCTATAAGAGCTAAATCTTCCAACTGCTACAGAAAAACCCCCTCTTGTGAAGTAAATAAAAGGTTGAGAACTCTTCTTTCCATTTTGATCACAGTAATTTTCTCCAGTTGTGGGAACAAGATGGACAGATTGGATAATTTCTGTTGAATGGCACCAGAGCTGCCAGACACCAGCTCCAGAGAGCCCTCCCAACAACTGAGCCATCAAGCAGGTGTTGAGCCTTTATCCACTGACAACCAGGATGACAGCAGGACACTAAAACAACCTGTGAGTTCAGGAAAGAGTTACACTCCCACATGTGTTTTAGCTACTATCATAGACTGAGAACTATTAAGAAAGGACTTGAGAAAAGGAAAGAGCTAGTTTAAAATTTGCTTCTGTGTGCAGAGATAAGGTTGTGTGAGTACTTCCATTACCAAAGACTGCAATTTCTGTTCATGACTATAGCAGTTTCCTTGAGGTTGAAACTTTCCAAGGAACATTTCTATTTGGAAGTGCTGGCAACTTCAGAGAAAGGAAAAAAAAAAAAAATCTCGACTTTTTCCCCTTGTTTTTTAATTTTATGACAGGTGAACTTCAATTACTGAGCCAGAGACACGATTTAACAGTGGACTTGGCAGCTTGGGTAACTGGATGGACTCAGTGACCTTAGAGGTCTTTTCCAACCTAAATGATTCTGTGATTCCACAGGGAAAGGAATATACTCATGAATCTCATCTCAGCCAATTTCCCTCTACATTTACAGACACCAAGATCGGAGTTATCATGATGAATTTCAAATTCAAAATACCCAGCAGCCAACAAGCAAATAAAGGAACAACTATAAAATCAACTTTAAAAGAATGTGTAAAGGATGATTAAGAAAAGACAAGAATCATAAACATTTCCCTCTTTCAGCTAAGGCTGAGTTTCTTGCATTTCAATGTGCAGCTCCTTGAAAGCTGAAGTATAATGGCTTAAATTATTCATTGATTACTTAAAGGCAAAAGGGAGTTTTGGGGAACAGATCAAGTACCAAATCCAGGGTCTTTCTGTATAAAACTCCCACAGTATAATTTCTAGATGCGTTTCACTCACTAAATATTTAGCTCAATTCCTTTAGTCTTTCATTATTAAACACTAGTTTTAAGCCTCTGCTCAAAAAATGCAAAATGCTTTTGTCATCTTTTCTTCAGAACTTCCCAATTTAGCATTTTCATAGCAACTCACCAGCAATCCTGTACTGCTGCACCAGACATTTTATGTAAACAAGTAACCCTTAATGCAGTTATTAGCTTTTATGTTTAAATTTTTCCAAGTCTATCATAGGTAGCTTTTTACACAGGACACAAAAGATGGTTTTGAATTTAATAGGCCCTGACTAACCCAATGGAGGCATCCCATGGCAGGGGCCTTGGAATTAGATCATGTTTAAGGTCACTTCCAACCCAAAGCATTCTATGATTCTATGAACTGGTTTATAAAATATCATAACTATTGTAATTGTTTACAGCATGTTATTGGCAAAGAAATGCTTTTCTTAGGCACATTGTTATTCTGAAACACATGATAAAGATTTTATTAGCAGAGCAGCATTACTAATATGCCAATGCTTTATGGTCAGGAGACAAACAGGGAAGTAATAATTTTATTGTTGTACACTGTCAATAAAATCAGTGCATGCATACATTTCCTAAATACATGTTATTCTGCTCAAGCTATTCCAAAACACCTTAAAGTCTGCAGGTGAGCAAAACCCTTTGAGATTATACAGGCATAAAGGAAACAAACCAGAAACAGAACAGCTCTTCCCCTTCCTTCAGCCCATACAGTTACTACCTGAGGATCAGACTTCACAGGCTGAAGCAGCACCATTTCTTTTTAATACATCAACAAAGACTGTCAAACTTCAAGCTTGTCTGTCACAATAAAGTTTCCTTTCTGCTCACATATTATCCTCTGCAGAGAGCTGGAGGATGGAGGAGTAGGGGACATTTCTTCTGTAGACATTTGTCCGCAAGAAAATTCAGGGCACAACTGCTGCCCTGCTGTTTTGGCCACCCACTACAGCAGCCAGCCTCAATCACAGACTTCCAGCACTGCTGGCAAGGACAACCATGGATGTGCAATCCCTAGCTGGCACCTTCCACACCCAGCCAGAACAAGGGTCCACTCTGGGGAAGAGCATGGGCTTTCTGAAGGAAAACACAACAGCAAAGGATTGTCACAGGATGGATACATAGGAATGAGTTTCACCAGCGAAGGCAAACTGACTGAAGCAGCAAGGAGGGGTGGCAGCACCCATTGTGGGGATGACCATGGTCTGAAGGTATACTGTGGACACAATGGCATGAAACAAAAGTGGTCTCATCACCTAAAGACTTTTAAATTGGAGGAAATGTAGAGAAACTCAAAAGAATTACTTAGTTTGGCTGGAAAAGCTGACTCCTGTTTGCACTTGTAGTGTCTGTACCCTTCAGGGTCCAAGCACTTCTCAGTGAGGTCAAACAGGTGTAAGGGACGCAAACGTTTCCCAAAACCCAAAACATGGTTTTGTGATCTTCAAAACCAACTAAACAGGTCAAAAAAGGGAACAGTCATCACTCAGAGAATGCCACACTAACCATTTGTAGTATTTTAACTTTTATGTCAAAAGAAGCATAAAGCACTGCTGTGAAGTTGCTGATTTACTGTGGTCAGTCTTCCAGCCAAGTGCACTGATATGAAACTTCATTAAAAAGAAAGCTGCAATCCAGGGGTCCATAAATCACTTTGTGTACACAGAGCAGAGATGTTTGCTTACATTTTTAATAGCACATTGAGGTGGAGAGCCCCCAAGGAAGGTATATCCTTATCTGGGATTCAGGCCACAACAATGGATCAAACTGCTTTTAATGCTAATGAAGCTGCTGGTTTAAAACAGTGTTTATAAGGAAAGGAGATATTTCAGAAATGAAACTACAACTGCTGTAGAGTACAAACTTGATGCATAAAAAGGTCAATAAGGCTTGTTTTCTCAGTTCTTCTTCTTAAAGAAGTCAATCCATAGACCTTAACTTGCTGTTTTCTCACACAAGTTTTTAATTGTACTGCTATGGAGAAAGGGCAGAGCAGCATGGGCAAGGATGAAACACGACTTCCAGTTGAGAAGGGTGAAGAGAAGTAACTGTGCTTCAAAATCCAACCTGGAGGACTGGCATAAATTACTGACAATGTCATTTACTCTTCCCTTGTTCTTTGAAAATGTGACACTACTAGATGGCAAAAAAACTAGCAGAGTGAGCTTTTCCAAACAACTAAAAAAGTACAAATAAGTTTCTCTCACTCCTTCCCTTACAGATGTGAGTGTGGTGCATTCACACTGTTAATGAACCACAGCCAGAATCGATTACATATTTCTCTCATTCACCCCATTTACACATTCACAGCCATAATTGGCCCATCCAGCCAACTGCATAATGAAGCTGTACCCTGTCAATCACTGCAGGAACCACATGAATTTCAAGAAGGAAGGTACTGCACTGCGTGTGCCATTGAATTTTTTAAAAAAAACCCAAACTTGTAAAAATTCAGAGCATTAAGGGCTCCATTTGTAAATATTATCAGTTGATTTACACAATAAGCACCCACCACATTGGTGCTGAAAAGGAATAGCTGAGGTTCAATTGGTGGCAAATGGAATTGCCTCCAGATATTCGTACTTACTTGCTATCCCTATTCTTCAGGAATGTGAGCAGCATACTGCTTTGCTATACAAATTGCTCAGCTTTTTCATTTTCCATTTCTAGCCACATGCACTTGCACATAAGAAGTGCATTTTCAGTGTGCAAGAAACAACTGTTAATTTTAAGTTCAGCTGAAATGAATCCCACAAGACCGCAGTCTAATTGTGATTAATCTGCCAAAAGTAGATTAGCAGAACTGAATATTATAAATGTAAGACATCTTTTATAAATCACTGAATGCTGTGTGTGACTACATACAATACAGCTCCTAAGTTCAAAAGCATTTCTCTGCTTTGTATAGGTATATATTGTGTTTATGAGCAGTTAAAGAGTCAGTCTCAGGTTTTCAGGCTTGGGGCAATAAGCACTGCTCAATCTGAACTTCGTACCTTTTATAACTGCCCTCAGTGATTAATTAGCTGTTTTGGGTGAACACAAAAAATGTTTCATTAGCTGCAAATGCTACGATATCTTGAAGTCATTTCTGTAAAATACTTAAGCCATTTGTCACTTAAATGGCATTGTCTGCCAAGGAAAGGTAAAGAATACATTTATTGTAAATTATTAACCAGCATCCCTCATTGTGGGTTAGATGTATATCCTAACCACAAGACAGCACAGTCAGTCAGAAAACAATATTCCCAGAGGGAGAGGCGAGGGATTTGCCGAGTCTGAGAGAGCCTTTGGGGAGCCACAGAAGTTTGCACTCAATAGCCTGCATTTAGCAGAGAGCGGCATCCGTGGGAAGCTGGAAAACACAGAGGGCTTGTCTGCAGTGGTTACACCACTGCCCCGACAGCAGGCCAGAGAATTAAGTCACACAAGTCAAAGCCCAAGCCCTTCTGGCACTCATGCTTGTCATAAAATACAAGGCCCAAGTATGTGTGTGTAATCCCAGAGCAGTTCCCCTCCCAGCAGTGAACTCGCAGCACCGCTCTGCCATCGGGGCCTCACCATTAATGTCAGAAACAAAAGCAGGCTCTGTTCAGGCAGGAGGAGCAAGTGGTGCAATTAAGAGACACTATACTGCATCCCAAAGTAATAGGTTTTACAAAGCAATTTAGTGCCACGATGACAGATGTCAAAGCAGCAGCTAGACAGACGGCCCCACAACTTCCATGGAAATAATTGCCTACGTGTAAAGCTAAAAGGCAACAGCTCTACTTGGGATATTCATAGTGCGATACAAGTGAACATGAAATGAACATGACAAGACTGAACATGAAGTTATGACAGTCACAACTTGTTATTCCTGGTTTCTTTTTTAATCTCAACTGGAAGAATTTGCAGCAGAAATGCTCAAATGTTATCCTTGTTCCCTACCTTCCCACCCAAATAAATGCCTTAATATACCTAGGAAAAACAGAAGAGGTGAAATTGTGCTGCTCCTAGCAGATTTTGTCCCCCACACACCAGAGGAAAGCTCACTTTGCTGTAGCAGCAGAAGAGCTCAAACACCCTCCTTACCGAGTGGCTCATGAGAACACATGCCAAGTGACCCCCTTGACCCAAGCAATGCTCTCCACCTTTCACTGACTATTATTCTTCGTAAGTGGATGAGGCTACAGACAAAAATGTCCTTTCTGTCCTGTCTGTTTCTGTTTGCTACATATAGGAAAGCATGAGCCACAAAGATTCTCTAGTTTTACTACGCTGAACGGCAAAACATGTTCATGAGCGAGTTTGGGTTTAAATCATTTGATAAGGCTTTTCAACACTCAAAAATAAACCTGCTTGCCCTAAACTGAGAGTATTTATTCTTCAGACACTAAGACAGAGTTTCAGTCTACCATTCCACAAAAATTTTACACCAAAATCCACAGCCTGCTGAAGGATATAACACCAGCCATGAAAATTCAAGAGATATTTAATTCCACTTGATTCTTGATTCAGTAGAGAATTTTGCAAATATTACCCAAAATAACATGCAACACAAATCAAGTAATAAAAATGCAAATGGGGATTAAGTTAAATTCACTTCTAGTTTTGGAATTGGATTAATTACAGAAACACAGAAATCAGAAATGAGCTAATTTATGTTCTCAGCTTCTCAAAGCATGGACCCCTTGTCACACTTCATCTGTTCTCAGTGTCCAGCCTGCTTCTGTTGAAGCAAATTTAGTTACCTCTGCTGGAGTATTGCACAATTAAAGCATAAATATACCCTTTAGGACATTAGGAAAAGAAGAAACAGAAAAACAAACAAAACAAAATAAAATAAAAATAAAAATCCCAAAACAAAACAGAAATAAACCAAAAAAACCAAACAACCACCAAACAAATCCACAAAAAACCTCACTCAGCCTCACTACAAAACACGGTACCAGATTACTTTTATCTAGAAAAGATTAATACTCAGAACTAAATTTCTTATGCTTTCCTCTGAGTGCTGAACAGTGCTACAGAGTGCTCTGATAATTTAACAACAAGCCATAGCAAAAGGTCTTTATTTCCTATTTTAAGGATTTTTTCTGTGTGAATTCCGTTTTGATAACTTCCAGCATTTCATATGAAAATGCTCTTTATTATTTGGTCAGGTTCACCATAGGGATGTTGAAACAAAGGAAGACATCTCAAGAAACAAAGAAAACAATCCAACATGTTTACCACAGCTACGGGACATCTTAAATACAAGCAGATCTCCAGAAGTTGTGCCAATACTTCAAGGCTTTCTTTCCCTCATAAAACTATCGAATCACTCTAATGATATTCTTCATGTAGAATTTAAGAATATTAGCATAAAAGTGTACAAAACACTGATCTTCACTTGAAAGGCCTGGTGATTATAGCAGAAAGTTTTCAGAAGACCAAACTAAACAACCCTTAGTCACACATTAGCAGCAGAATAACCTCAGGTCAAATGAGGAGAAACTGCCAGCATTGGTTTTATCTGCCCATTGAAGGGATACAACTTTTTTAATCAGATCACTTCATTTAAAAAAGCTTTTTAAAAGACTGAAAGAAGTGTTTCCTTAAGAAGAAGTTTTATTGGCTTCTTCAAGACGCGAAGTACAACTCAGAGTTTCAAAGACAAATTTATTATATTCTTAGCTTCAGTTATGCATCTTTTCCTTAAGGGCAGTATATTACAAAGAGTTCCCACATTTGTTTTTTTTAATTTACTATTACTGTATGTTTTCTTGGGGATAAACAAGCTTCTCTCACCTCAGAAATTGGAGCACATCTATTTTGTTTGACACATCTCTAATCTACATATCCCTCACAGCAGAAATTAGACGCTCTGCTAAGTATTTTGCATGTTTTCCTTAAGAAAAACAGAAAAAGTTGATAACATCACAGGTTCTCCATGTATCTTCTAAAGAAACCGGTGGCAGCTAAATCAGCCTTAGTAACTACCAAGTTTGAACACTGCAAACCATGCCAGGAAAGTTCAGTATTTCCCTTGCCACAAACAATACAATACAGCTCTTGCAATACAGATAGGATAGCCTTGTGCAGCCTCTTGGTACCATTTATCACCTCTCAAATCCAGGTGGATGCAGATGGAGGAGAAGGTTAGAAACTAAAAGACTGAAACCACTAAATATTTTTTAAAAATACAATAAACCCCAGTTTAAAAAGACAGAGCTGAGGATTCACTTGAACTGTGCTACAGGACTCCATTCTATACAGAGAATACTCATAGCAATAAACACAGTGATTATAGCTCCAAACTGGCAAACTGCTTCTAAACTTGTGGAGCAGTCTCTCAGAAACTGGTGAGACTACTGCTTAAAGGTAACAAGGATCCAAACACCAGCAAAGGAAATGAGAGCACTCTTTCAGGATGAAGGAATGCACACTTACCATTTCATCTTTTAAAGGGCATCACTGAAAAATCTCACTCTTACTATCTTTTCACTTTGACAAGAAAAACATTGTCTCTAAATTAACTGACCTTAAATATTTATCTTCTGTACTTTCAGCAAGCTGCATTTAACAAATCTTTGTTTACAGTCAGATCCTTAAGAGGTGGTTGCCCCGCTATACCCATGAGCCCATCACAAAACAACAAAAAGAGAGAAAAACTCAATTTGCTATTGAAACCTCTCTTCCAAACTCAGTCAAACACAGTCAATGGAAACAGGGACATATGATATAGCACCCAAAAGCAAGCTCAGATCGTTTTTAAAAGCTGACCAGATTTCCAGTTGGCAGTGCCACTTTAATTGCCTTATGTAAGTGTGTTAAGTGAAATAACTGGACAGCTCTTTGAACCATAGAATGAGACTTCTTGCCTAGAAGAGGAATCTCACTTTCTATCATCAACTGTATTTTAATTTTAGGTGGCTGGAGCCACAGTAAAGCATCCTCCTAATGTCAACATATTCCAGACATCAAGTTGTGAGAATGTTGCACATGCCAAGATAAATTCCTTTGACTGTTCTCCCCCCACCTCTTCCCCAGAGATGCTCTCTAGTTTGAAAGATGGTTTAGTTTCATCAGCTGGCAATGAGACAAATATTAGCACTTGGAATCCAGTGCTCTGCAATCCATCCTAAAATAAAACCCAGCAGATGATGGAGGCAGGGCACAAGCAAGCCTGGTCCTAGAGGGAGGAGGGAAATAGAAAGACATGTGTCTGCACAAACTATAGGCAGATTATCTATGCTATAGATATGTAACAGAGCAAAAATAACAGACTTAGAGAAGAACTTCAGTGCTTCAACTACCTGCATGCTTTGTAACAAACAGCTATTATTTCTCTGAATACTTCAAACGAGAAAAGAGGCTAATCTATATTGTTAATAAATCCAACTACTGTTCTAGCAGAACTAAGTAAATATAAGTCTTCAATCAATACCGAGCAGCCATGTTGCTGGGGAGAGCAGAGGTACAGTGGAGGTGAAATTTAAAATTGCCCTAACACCACTTCGTTATACACATGCTCAGCCCACCAGAGGCTTTGCCCAGGGCAAACAGGACACATCCCATAACTTGTTACATCTTGCTTGTTCTCAGGACTCCTTGGATTTGAGCCCAAGTTTACAATTTTCCCTTCAGTTCATACCTCTGCTAACAGGGCATCAGGATGTGACTTCGGGAAGGTGAAGGGACAAAGAAGCTAGGATGGCTCTGTCTGGCTATGGTGCCCTTAATGCTTTTATCAGTTTTCTTTCAGAACTGAGCTTTCAGAGATACCACAAGCATCACATTGAAATCATCTGATCCCTTCAGCCTTCCAGCTCAGAGAGATACCAAAAGGCGAGAACAGAAAACGACAAGAATAGAAAACTACAAGAAAATGCCACTCCATCTTTAGTCCATTTACTCTCTGGATTGTGTTCATAATACAACATCTAACTGAGCAATATTTCTTATTAAGGCATTTACACCCTCTCATGGATTTTGACCAGCTCAGCCAGGCTTCTTGCCAGCTGGGGTACAGAGGCTGCCTGCTTACAACAGAGATCAGCTCACCAACACCACAGGTGAGCACCACTGAGGTGGAAAGGAGCTAAAAGTCTCCAGCAAACGTGTTCAGAATGGCTGGCAGACAAAAAAAGCTAAGTACAAACATGAAAAGCATCCAGTGAGGGTATTTAGAAAAAAACTGTGGTCTGGTATTTCACACAGTATGTAATGCTCCTGTGGTTCCAAGTGAAAAACAAGCTTTGACAAACATCTTGAAAGTGTTTTGCATCAGTGTAAGTTGTAAACAGTTGAATTTTCAGCACCAGCAAACATACCAAAATAAGAAACAGGGAAACTGGGTTTTTTTTCAAGATAAAAAATGTATTGCAAAGTGAACTGTTTGCAACTTGCTGAGGCTTATTGCACTGCTAATGTTCTCCATGTCAATGTCACTAGGAAGAGCCCTTGGAGAAACACTGGCGTCACCTCTTGTTCAGCTCAATTGAGAAAAATGTACTTAAACAACCTTCTGGAAAGTCATGCAATGAGCTAAAAGAGCTGCTGAAGGACATTCTTGAGCTTTGACTTTCTGTAAAGGAAACACAGATGTAAATAAAGTCAACTTATGCGCTCAGTAGTATTGTAGCGTGATGTTAACCCATCACAAGCATTTCACAATAATCAGCAGTGCAGAATTTCTAACTCAAGTCACTCAGAAGGGCTACTGGGTTTTAGGAACTGGGAACCAGAAAGATCGGGACTAGAAATGGCATGAATGCCTTTGAAAAAACCTAATGGGGACATGGCAAAACCTGGGAGGGTGACAAGTGTCAGACCCACATGCCATTTCCAAACACAAGACTGTCCTTTGCTGATGGGAACTGCTTCATTTCTGGGAAACCATATTGAGAAAAATATTTGTAAATTTTATTGCACTTTTCATTGAGGCAAAATGGTTATTTTGTCACCTGCAGTGTCCACAAATTCAATGCATTGTTTCTCCAGGAAAAGAAGAAATGTGTGCAAAATAACATTACCACTTGAACACCAGCCTGAGGATTAGAGGGGCTTTTTAGAAGTCCATGTGCCAAGTTGTACTTCACAGCACTGTTTCCCCTTGCATGGGTTGTCAGAAAGACAAAGTAGTATTTTCACAGTGAAAGCAATTGCTTCAAGAATAATGTCAGCTCTTATTGTTCACAGAGAGCTAGAAACCGGAGCACGTGAAGCAGCAAACCATTGGGCTGACCTGACCAGCTGAGCAACATAGAGTCAAGCAAGCAAAAACATGTTGGGCAAGACAGCAGAAAAGAAAATCAAACACAGACATGTGCTTTCACATGTTCTTGTGACACCACTGCACTTTTTTTTTTTTCCCCCAAAGCAATCCAAATGCTTGATAGTAATCATGGCAAACAACCTGACCTTATGCACGTGTTTTCCATGTGGATCCTGGGCCTGAAAGCAACGCACTGAAAAAGGAAAATCCAATTGCTTCAACTGTGCCATTTACACAGTCCAGTGCTAAAACCCACCTGGGCTGCTGAATGACTTGGAAAAATCACTTTCCAGCACTGGCTGCTGGTGGCTGTTGTTTGAGAAGTCTGTAAATAGTATCAGATGGAAGAGGCCAAGGATGAGGAATCCTGGATGATGATTTCACTACTTTGAAGCCTTGGAAAAAGGCAAAGCTTTAACATAAGCACAAAGGCATCTCTTCATTCATAAAAATTCAAAAGGGAACTTTTATCCCATGTTAGTGCTGATAGTGTTCATGGTTTATAATTTAAATATTTGGCTTAGTAGAAACTTCATCTTTCACAGAAGCTTGGATTTTTCTGCATATTTGCAGTAAAACCTATTAAAAATTACTAATCCAGAACCTCATAACCTTTAGCTAAAATATTTTGTGTTCCTCTCTAGTTATACTCAGCCATCTTCAAGATCTTCTAAACTGATACACTTGGCTTTAGGGTACCAGTTTAGGAAAAAAAAAAAAACAAAAAAACAAACAAACACCCCACAAAACCAATCCTCCTTTTCAAATTCCCATAGAATGAAATTCTAATATAACTAAGTGCTCCTTTCCCCCTACTTCTCAACCAACAGAAGTTCTGTTGGGAACTTCACCTCATTAGAGTCCTCATCATTTAAATAATATTCAGCAATAACAAAGGACCCTGTCATAAAGCTTTTGATAGATGGTTCATAGACAACACATTATGGTCAGGATTTATGGGAATGATTTAGAAAAGTAAAAAAAAAAATAGGATGAACTATCATTTAGCAAAGAAATTATAAATGCAAATTCAGAGAGAAGACAGTATTCTTTTCTTCATGGAGACAAATTTTGAAGTAGTTTCTGGAAAGAGGGACCATATAACAAACTTCTAATTTCACTAGTAACATTAGGAAAGGAAGGAAAATTACAATGGGCCAGGTACCATGTCATCCTTGATATACTACTACACTTCTTTATGAGCATATTACAATTCAGAGAGCTAATAATAAAAAGTGATGCTGAGATGATGAATTGATGCTACGCAATTAGACCTATTAGAATTCACAAGAGTCGACAGGCAATAATCAAACCACTTTCATGCTGCCCATTGCAATTATCTTTGCACTTAAGAATCAACAAAGCACATAATGACTTGCTCTCAATTAAGGAATTCATGAGAAATGGAATTTTAATTAGTGTGTAGAAAATTTGGGCCATTTATTACTTTACAGGACAACAGATTGTAAAAAACTAGTTGAGTAGCTCTTAGTGTTCAGCAAGGGTTCAGGTCCAAGAAGAAGACACTGATGCTTCCAAAAAGGAGTCCCTTGTAACATCCCCTGAAATGGGATTGCCAAGGTAAAAACACATCCACTTCCACTAAATTCTGGAGGGGGAAAAAAAAAAAACAAACCAAAAAACACAACAAAAAAACCAATCCACAAACAAAACTGTTGGAACTTGTGACTAAAATGGAAACCATTGCTGATGTTCTCAATTACCAGCTGAGGAACAAGTTGGGTAGGGTTACATTTATTTGTGGGACAAACCACAGACAGCAGAAGGTATAATTCTACATTCTCATCACAACTTGAGTAGGACAAGACAACGAAAATGCACCACCACTTAAAAAAAACCAGGGTCTGAATAGTAACTTGAATGCTGATTCAAGTTTTCTTTCAATAGTGCTTGAACAGGAAGACTACTTAGATTCAAATAAAATTATTCTCATAGTTTGCTGATCTTAGTACAAAACAATTTACTAATAATTTGAACAAAAGCATCAGCTAAATTCTGGAAGTGGAGCTCCTTGATAATATAAATAGAGGTTGATTGGGAAGTCGAAAGATTATGCTGAACTCCAATGTTACGAAATGCACGTTTTTTGAAAATGCAAAAGAAGTCTTCAAGTGTGAATGTTGGCACTGCAGGGATGGGTATAATGTTATGTGCTCACATAACAGTAGTGAATCAGGAAGATATTAAATAACGTATCAATTTGCTAAAAAAAATATTTCCAGCACATGGGTCAGCATAATCCCAAGCACAAGTATAGGTTGGGTGGAGAATGGAATGAGAACAACCCTGAAGAGAAGGAATTGGGGGTGTTGGTGTGGGAGAAACTCAGTATGATCCAGCAGTGTGTTCTGGCAGCCCAGAAACCACCTGTGTAGCATCCAAAGCACCAGTGGGCAGCAGGTGAGGGAGGGGATTCTGCCTCTCTGCTCCTCTCAGGTGAGACCCCAGCTGCAGGGCTGTGCTCAGATCTGGACTCCCAACAGAAGGACATGGACATGCTGAGGTGAGTGCAGAGCAGGACCAGGAAGATCCAGCTCAGAGGGCTGGAGCACCTCTTCTCTGAAGACAGACTGAGAGCCTGGGGAGGAGAAGGTTGCAGAGAGACCTTAGAGCCTCTTCCAGTGCCTAAAGGGGGCTGTAAGAAGGCACAGACTGACAGGACAGGAGGGAATGGCTACAAACCAAAGAGATAAGTTTAGATTAGAAATGAAAAACTTCCTCCCTGTGAGGGTGGTGAGGCACTGGCAAAGGTTGCCCAGAAAAAAAAGTGGATGCCCCATCCCTGGAAGTGTTCAAGGCCAGGTTAGACGTGGTTTTATGGGAAGGTGTTCCTGCCCATAGAAGGAGGGTTGAAACTAGCTGGGCTTTAAGGTCCCTTCCAACCCCAAACTTTTTGATTCAACTCAGTCTTTTTAAAAAATAATACTAAAGGTCCCTAATAGTTTAAAAAACCCAGTTAAATACTGGGCCATTTGGATTATGAAGCAATAAAAATGTAGTCTAATGCATGATTATTACCTGAAGTGCACCCCATACTTTGAGTCTTATCAATTTCCTATTTTGCTATGGATAAACAGCTGTATATTTAGTGCTTAAAATCTGTCAGAATGGAGCTCTATTTCCATTGTCAGGGAACTATTTCAACATTTCTCATTCTTGATTCCATGGCGGAGCCCTGTCTTTACAATGCCCCCATTAAAAAAAAAAACATTCACAACAACCTGAATGGCTTCTTGTAAGTGATAATATTTCAAAAGAAGGGGGGAAAAAAACCCAACCTTTCACACAGGGATTCATTCTTAAATTCCCCTACGTGCTCTGCTTAGCGAGGGCTCTGGAAAACAGCAGGGAAAGCAGCAGGCACTGCTGCCCCACGGCCATCCCTCCCACAACGGGAACATTTTCACACTGCTGCAGAGCCACCATTTTCACCCCACGCAGCATTTTCAGGGAAAGGGATCTCATAGATGCATTTTTCTGTCTCCAGCATGCTGGCATTGCCCCTGGGGAGCAGGGAGAGCTGGTTCCAGGTTAAAGCAGCTCAGCGTGCTGCTGTCACTTCGCATCAGTCGCAGAGCGGCGATGGGCCAGCTCAGACCCGGGGATACAGAAACACGAGGATGTTTCACTTCCCACCTTCTGCTTTTGTGTCAAGTGCAGCACATCTAAATTAGCACATCTCAGCCAGGGCATCAACCATGCCACTGAAACTGCCCTTGCCTCCTGCACAGAACATTCCTGAAGTCACTGGAGGAGGAGATAAGGGAAATGCCGTAGCTGTTGGATCCCAGAAACCTGGGATTTTTGAGCTTTCTGTGCTTTCTGACACTGACCCCCAGAAGAACATTGCTTTTGACCTGAGGTCTTGGAGAAGGCTTCCAAATTTGGGTGATGGTGTTAGAGTCACAGGTGTGTAATTAGAATAAAAGTGTGTAATTTCACATGGTCAAGAGTTTTAAATTTGAAGTTTTTAGAATATAGTAATAAGACAAGATAGAGAGTTTTGAGTGCTATCTCTTTCTGTCTTCTTCCTTCGTCTTCTTAATTTCAAGTAGTAGTTTCTGGTTGGACAGTTAGTGCTACACCGCGGGTCACAAGAATTTAGTTATTGGGTCAAAAGTATAAATAATATAAGAGTTAATTTTTTATTGGACTATTTAGCTTTAAAAGACCTTGTAATTAGCTAAATTAAAACCTCTATTTTGCTGGCTTTTAGCTGGTAGCTAGAAGTGTTACAAAACTCTCTGTACTTTAGATAAGATTTAATAAACAACCAAGTCTGAACATGAAAAAATTTGTCTCCTTTGTGTTTTTAATCTTAACTCCGAGTAAAAACAGAAAAAAATAAAGACAGGCCATTAATTAAGTAGTGCAGTTACATTTGCAAATAACCTGTTTACTTTGCTGCAGTTGTTAAACGTGAGTGGTTTCTGCAAAAAACAGGTAGTGGTTTCTACCTGACCTAGGTACTGAAGCAAAGACACTTTTGGAAAGGATTTGACAGCAGTGAATCTCCTTGGAGGCCCAGGGTGAATAGTTCAGACATTTTGATCAGAAGGCAAGTAACAGCCATGCTTTAAAAACTTAACACAATTAATTCAAAATATGCTTACACGGTAAAGAACAAAGTCGCTCCAGAAGGGGTTCCTAGATTAACAGCAAAATCTGTTAAACAGTCATAAAACACACCGTGCTGCTGAGGATTGTTATGGGTGAACCTGAACTAAGTGATTCTCTGTGCCACAGAATTTACAAGATCATGGCTCAGTACCTCATTAAATTAAGGTTCTGTTAATTAAAGCTTTCTTTCAAGTGATAAATGGCTACTGTGGATGTAAGCTGCACATACTGTTGAAACATATTAAGAATAGATAGCACACATGAAACATATAGCCCAGGATAGAAATAAAGTTGCTTCCTGTGGAAGCAAAGATTCCTTGTACTGCAGTACACACAGAGATAGACAGGTAGAAGGTTCTTTAAAATTCATGAAAGTCATGTTGGCACCCACCTGTATTCCAAAGTCTCTGAACAGTATCCTTTTCACTAGTTTCCAGTCTTGCTAAAGGCCCCAGAAAGCTTTTTCAAGAAGATTCAAGAGCCTTAAGGATGAACTTGCTTGCATCCCTGCCCAAATCCTTTCATCTGAAATTTTAAAGCCTACATATTTCATTAAAAGGCACAATTATTTAAAAAAACTAAACAATGGACAGAAGTGTGCTCAGTATAGTTAGGCATACAGAGCACAATTTATTTAATTCTGAAACCTTGTTACCCAAAAATTCCTTGACTTCTAAGAAAACCTAACAATATGTTTTAGTGCTGAAAGGGTCTTCTAAGAGAGCAGGGATATCTACATCAGAGAATGAACCCAAAAACCCTTAAAAAGAGAAAGCCTCAGGATTCTTAAAAATTCATCAGGGATGATATGGAAAGTACACTGACTGCAAGAAAGTCAATGAGGCATCTCTGAGGTCATGTAAAGGGGATGTTTATGATGAGAAAACAGGCAACACACTTTAAAAACATACATTTCAACCAATAAGCTATGAAATTGCCAAATATTTAGTCTCATTAAAAGAAGCATTTTTTTCCAATGTGGTAACTTCTTAAAAAGAGAGCATTTAAGAATAGCATTCTCTGCTATTTGGATATTCAAGTCTAGTTTTTATCCAGCTGACCCTTCCAAATGCTGTATTTGATTCTTTAATGGCTTCATGGTTGAGTGAATTTGAATTCCTTCCTTATTTCCATCACTAAAAGGAAAATTCAAAACCAGAAGATATGGACTACTTAGAAATTAAGCATGTGTAGAGCTTAAGATGTGCTGCCACAAAAGAGAGAAATTACAGAGGTCAGAACACACTTTTTTCCTCTCCCATATCAGAAAAATAATGAGCCCTTAACCATATTGATAGTCATTAATAGCTCTGAATCAAGATAAACCTGTGCACCTTCCAGAAATGCTGTAAGCTGAATAAAGTTTCTAGAATTACCTACAACTGATCAGACAAAATCACGAGTCTTACTCCAAGTTTTGACCCAATAAATTCAGGAGGAAAATGCTGCAGACCTACATCCAGTGCAGGCTCAATTTTAAGCATAAGGATTCCCTTACTTTCTGAACTGAAGCTTACCTTTAGACTTTACTTGCTTTGCACCCCTAAAAGTGTCAGCACTGGCTTGTGGAGCAACTCACACAGCCATCAAAATAATGAGCACAGCAAAAGTGTAGCAAATAGGCTGATGAATTGGTATCATATGAATCTCTGACTGTAATAGAGGGAGCTGGACTTCCCAGATGGGACTTGGAAGTTTCTGTATTCACCTGATAGCATCTTGATGAGAAGCTGTTCCTCCCCTGCTTTCCCTCAAAGGAAAGCATCCTGGCTCTGGGGAGCTAATTCCCTTCCACAGCTCAGGGCTGTACAGAGTCTCAGCAATTTTACACAGCTATATGAGCCTTTTCAAAAGGCTGATGCTTTCAAGAAAGTAAAGAGGCAATTGGGCCATGTTGACCAGAATCCAGGACATTAAAACCCTGGAGAGTTTGTACTGATTGGCTTTTATTGTGTTTTATTGCAGGGAAACTAAACGAATGAAATGCAGCCAAACATGTTTTGATCACAAAAGAAATTCATTTAAACACAAAATTTCTACCTTATATTTATCTGCCTTCTCCCTTTTTTACTCTGCCTCACCTTTCTTCACTAAAATATTTCTGTATGATAATGATTTCCTGAAATACAGAATGAAATCAAACCATATTGTAATAAAACCAAATGAAGCAGAAGATAAATAAATCAATATCAAGTATAATTTTTACAGCTTTCCCAGAAATAAAACAATTAGCACATCAGTAGTGAATACACTAATAAAATTAGCCAATTAGGATATTTAAGTGATTACCACATTGAATTGAAGGAGTAACTGCCATACATATGGATAAGTTCTGCTGAGATGGAGAAGAATCTGCACTGGCCTCTTCTGTCTCAAATGGAGTGCTTATGCAGCACAGTGGATTTATTGCCATACACAAACCTGATCTGATGTTACCCTTGCTTCTCTAATGTCTGAAGAAGACACCTTTAAAGCAAATGAGAAGATGGCTATGCTCATGTTAATTGTTGCTGTAATACTATTTGCAGCATCCTTTCACACCTAAATTGACTACAGAATTGGAATCAGTTCTTTAGGAATGCTAGCAGCTCTAAAAAAATAATAATATAAAGAATAAAATCTGAAAGGTTTACATATTAATAGCACTTCAATGTTTCTCTCCCAGATGGCAACACAGCTGACTGCCATTCCCTCTTACAACACAGCACTGTTCATCCTTTGAATGTCCCCAGTACAAAACCATTTTAATCCTTTGTTGCTGTTGTAAAACTTGAACTACTGTCGGACAACATAAAAGTGTCAACTTTTGGATATGTGGAATACAAAAAGTAGATAGGATAATCCAGCCTGTGCATCAGCAACAATGCAGTTCATGGCTCTGAGATAATGGGATTGCAGATTATTAGCTGAAAGGTGCAGTATTTCACCCCTCACAGCTCGGGACTGAAGTGTAGTTCTGCTGCACATGGTGCATTTTCAGCATGTTTTCCTGCTGCTCCCTTTTCCATCAGCCAGTTCAAAGCTTTAGGATACTCAGGCTGCATGACTGTGCTGTGTAGTCAACTGGAATGAAACAGCACTTTTATTACAAGCGTCTGATGATCTGTTAGTTCTTGTAGGAATTATGGAGCAGTTATGAATCTAATATATGATGTGGAGAGAGATTAGCAGAGGAATGGGATTTTGATTCAGCATCTTAAGGAAGATGAATGAAGGAAGAGTGAGCAATTAAAGCAGTTGATCATGTGCAGAGTAAGAGCACCCACACAATTCTGGATATTCACCTATTCCTCCCTGCAAGCATGCACACAGAGTGTGCCTTAGGAGAGCCATCAACAAGCCTTTATTTGCTGTCTATTTGCTATCCCTACAATAAAGAGTGGGAAATTTTCATATACTGTCTTAGAAAATATTCGAGCATCTACTACATGTCTATTACTAGACTATTATAGTTGTATACTTTCATAACTAAGCTGCAATAAAGTGAGAGAATAAGAGGTGTGGAAGATTAAGGAGAAGTAGAAAATTGAAAACGAACATCAGTAGAGAATAACATTTACTGAAGCAAGATATTGCATACTGAAAGGAAATAATTCAGAAACTAGGCAGCACGCTGGAAAGGTAAACTGCCATCAGAATAGACATCACTTATCATCATAGCATGGTTTAGGTTGGAAGGCACCTTAAACATCATCTAGTTCTAATTCCCCTGCCATGGGCAGAGACATCTTCCACTAGACCAGGTTGTTCCAAGCACCATCCAACCTCATCTTGAACACTTCCAGAGATGGGACACCCACAGCTTCTCTAGGAAAATTGTGCTAGTGCCTCATCACCCTCACAGTGAAGAACTTTCTCCTGTTATCTAATTTAAACCTGCCCTCTGTGACTTTGAAGACATTCTCCCTTGTTCTATCACTCCGTGCCCTTGTGAAAAGCTCTCTGGCAGCCCCTTTAGGTATTGAAGGATGCTTTAAAGGTCTCCTTGGAATCTTCTCTTCTCCAGCCCAAACTCTCCCAGCCTGCATCCATAGCAGAGGAAGACTTGCACCACTATGGCTCTGCTGCAACCGCCCTTGTGTGCCCTGCAAGAGGGACCCCACACGTGCAGAGGCACTTTTCTTCCCTTGGAACCTCTGCTCCCCAGGGCACAAGTGTCCTGTGAAGTGATGCAGCAAGATTTTGCATCACAGTCAGGCTCTGTCATGTGGGTGAGTTACAGGAAGGACAGAAGGGTTTGCTTCATTGCCACATAACCTCCACCTACAGCAGTTAGCCTAAAATGTTTACTTTATTACACACAATATGTATCCGTCAAAAAGATGCTGCACTGTGCTATTTAAACACAGACTTTATGAATATTTTTATAGCACTGCTATCCCCCCCCCCATGTATATATTTATTTCCATTTTAGCTTGGCAGTTTTCTCAACCAAGCCTCCTTGGAATAGGTCCATGTGAGAACACCAAGTGAAAAGACTGTAAATCAACCTCCTTGCTAGTGGAAGCACACACACCACTATTAACCAGTGACTTGATATTCCTTCCAAAGAGCAGGAGGTCAATTCTCTGGGCCGAATTAGTATCTCCACAGAATAATTTCCTGGCTGGTGACTCAAAATAAAAATGACCTCCCTCTGTGGCTTAGCCAGGGCCACTAGGACTCAGAGTGACCCTGGGCATGACCAACTTTGGCAGCCACCACCATATTCAGATACGTGTCTGATGTCCCATCACATTTCACCTGCTCATTACCCACCTTAGCCAAAAATTCTGCAGAGAAAACAAAGTTATGCTAGGCTAAAAGGAGGGCAGTGTACTAAGGAACCAGGCAGGATACTGTTTTATTTGATGCTTTGAAGTCAGCAGGGCTGTGGATCTTAAGGCATTGTTTCTTTGCACAGATCTCATATTCAAACAGTAAAGCAAATTACTTTAAACAGTATGTGTATACCAGAATAACAAAAGAGAAAAGTATTTTACTTTTTTCTCTTGTTTATGGGTAAGAAAAAAAAAATTAGACACAGAATAAGATGGCAACCAGTCAGTTCCACAAATTTCACCCCCATACTGAAAGAGATGCTCAACTGTAAATACTCTGTATATCCAGCCGAGCACATAACCATGTGTTTATATTTCAATTGTACCAGAATGAGACAGATGAAAGTACAGGATTTTAACAGTGACATTGTTCAGTACTGAGCTGAATTTTAAACTTAATAGTGATTTTAATTTTAACATTGTTTTCACACAATTTTAAAATAAAACAAACTGAACAAACTGTACCCCACATCCTTCTGAAGACGCATTGTGTAGCTTCTTCAGATTGTAAAATTATACAGATTTTGAATAGCACAACAGTAGCAAAATAAGTGAGTCATTCAAACCCATCTAGTAATTTTATACCCATCCTTGAACCACTGTGTTTTGAAATAGATAGTAAGCCTTACATTAAAAAAATGTTGCACTAAATATAAATCAGAGAAGCTTGACATGATTAACAACACTGAGCCAGTCACCCCAAGAGAATATAAACTGCTATTAATTACCTCAGTGATGAAGGATAGTATTCCTCTTCTTGGGCATTAGCTGGTATAAGAGCATTCCCAGCACTCACCAAGAATTAGACTCTCAGTTTTCAACTGAATAAACCAAAATCAATGCATTGTCCACCATCTGATTTATTAAAAACTCTTTAGAAACTTCAAAACACTATTGTATTGTTATGTAAAATTACATTGCAAATCAATGAGAAACAACACTATACAGTTAGAAGAATGAGATTTAAAGCTAAAACATTTGGAGCACGTGAAAAAGAATGCCAGCCTGGACATGATGACATGTCATGGTTAGAGTGGTGACAGATGCTTAATTAATTATAGGGTTCAGACGCCAGGGACTGACCATGTATCACATGAAAGGTTGTAAGTAAACACATTAAAAAATGTGTTTGCAAAAACAGACTGTTAACCTTCAGTAGAAACAAGTAGTTGTGCTATCATGTCTCTGAAGATGTAATTTTTTCCCCCACCATTTGGCCATCCCTGTGAAAGAACCTGATAAGTATTTTGAGGAAAGAAATCATAATTCCTACCACAAAAATAATCCAAACAAGATAGTCCTTAAGCGCAAGACCAGTAGTTATTGACTGGGTTCATATTATTTTTATTATCTGCACCAGAATCAGTTAGAAACATCCCCGTGCCCCATCTACAGAGTCCAGGACTTTCCAAGCCATCACCAATAACACCCTCAACCACCTGTCAGGAGCAGACTCTATTTTCATTTTAAAACTCAAAGTACTGAATTAAAGGCAAATTTTGAGGACCAGCTGCCTTGGTGCAAATGCAAAGCTTGTTGTTCTGTCCATGTTGGAGGAAGTTCTGTGGACATTTCCAACAGAGATGGATTGAAACAAAGATAATTTATTTTGTGAATAAGTGGAACAAAAAGCAAGTATAGCAAGTCCATGACAGCACTGCCACGAGTCAGATGCAAAGCTCTATGGATGGCTCACAAATACAGATTATTTGTGTCTTGCACTGTACTTCTGCTCAGCTCAGAGCCCTGCTCAGTGCCAAAATTATTAGAATTCAACAATAGATGTTAAGATTCCCCAAACCCTGTCAGTGGAATTAGAAGGATGATCATGATCTTTGACCATAACGCTGTTTTACTCTGAGAGATCTCAACAGAAAAAGAGAATATATCCCATACCTCAAAACGGCAAAAGCCTTTTTGAGAAACTTGGCCAGTTGCTCTCTGTCCTGAAGCAGTGAATCAACTGAAACCCCAAGAGTTTACAAATACAACCATATTGATGTGTTCACACAGACAAAAATGTTAGATCACTAAAGCCTGAGAGACACGCTGCAGTCCAGACATGATGCAAAAGCCTTTGTAAATTCACTGCCTGATGGCATTCTGGCAGTGGTATAGATTGAGTGAAAATTCCATCAATTCCAATACAATTAAAAACCAAATAGCATTGCTGTATTTATGAGCCCTGCACTATCCCAACCCCATCCTGGGCTTCTCAGACAAACTCTGGGCCACACGACAGCAGGCAGGAAAATATCGTGTTATGAACAATCTAGATCCAAAATCAGTATTTAATAGTCAAAGAAAGTGCATCTAACCAAATTTATACCCAATATAAATTGCTGTGTTATCGTACTCTGCAGTTATTTGACTTTTAGTTCTTATTTTAAAATGGAATACTAAAGTGTTGCACGGGACTGTGGCCTGCAAATATGCCTCTTACTTCAGATTTCAAGAATTTCATCTATATTATCAGCATAATATAAGCATAATTTTCAGGCATAAAGTCAATACATTAGACAAAACATTTTCAACAGAAAAGAATGTGAATGACAATTACAATGCTTAAGGCAAACAAAATGTTTTTGAATACCTAATGACATGTTTATTCTCTTTCTCAGCAGCTAGTATTTTCATAACAAGTGGTTTTAACTTTTTTTTTTGAGAGCCAATCTTCTGTGTGTTGAACAAAGGATTTTACTTTAATTTCAAACATAAGGAGCCATGTGTTCAAGACCTCTTCTGTTACATTAACAAATGCAAGGCAGATAATTGAAATACTAAGTTCACTTGCTACATGTCTCTTAACAGACGCTTTATTAGCACTTAAGAGTGTATTAGGATGTGCTAATTTGATAACATAAAAACAAAAAAGTTAATTGTCACACAAATTTCAAATTTTGCACACAGTAACTGTTTTATAGTGAAAAAATAACCTTAAGTATTTTGCATAAGTCCTAGTACAATAAGGCACAAAAAGTTTTGCAAGTGTATCTTGCACAGAATGGTAGCCCTTCTTCCTCCACACAAACTGCATTCAGAGTTAAAATAGGGGTGCAAAAAAGAAAAAATCATTAGGGATCACTGCAGAACACAATCCACACCAAACTTATCAACACACAGTTTTTAAAAGGAATTTTTCACTCTGGCAGAACCTAGAGTAATTCCTCACAATGAAGAATTTGCAACTTCTGTGGTGATTAAGGGTTTTAGACAGTGCAGAATGAGAGGCTGAGATGCAGGGCAAAGGGAAGTCACATGGAAAAGAAAAGTCTATCACTTAAAAAAAAATTACCAAGGAAATAAACTGCTCATTCCTGTCTCCCTACAGATTAGGCTTTGAGGAGTCCCAACAAGGCCTTGCCAAGTGACACCTGATGAAAGGAGGAGTAGTGCAAAGCAGAATATGAGGCTCCAAGTGTCCAGAGCAATTCAGATGGGCATTCACACAGTTGGAGGGGAAATGAGGGAGCAGAAGCTATGCTCTGCCAACCTACCCCATGCCACCATGTTATTTCTTTAATTTGTTCTACCTGTCTGCTCAGATTACCTAAGATGAATCTCAAGCTGCATTTACACTGCTGGCCAAGCCATTGGATAAATTAGTTTTGACGGAATTAGGAAAATTGTGCTGTAATTGGGTGTTCTTCTGTGATCTACATGAGACTTTGCCTGATCCCCATGCTGAGCTGGAAAGGAGATTTCAGGCCTACTGGATTTTCCATGCCAGGAAGAGAAAATTTCTACAGCTCCTGGGAGCTAGGAGAAAAATT
Source organism: Rhabdornis inornatus (assembly GCA_013397075.1). Taxonomy (NCBI): domain Eukaryota; kingdom Metazoa; phylum Chordata; class Aves; order Passeriformes; family Rhabdornithidae; genus Rhabdornis; species Rhabdornis inornatus. The sequence goes on from VWZS01003626.1 coordinate 600,822, forward strand.
CCTTCCTCACACTGTTAAATAATGTACTTAAAACACTTCCTAGAAAATAGACCTACACATGTTGGGAATCTTTGCCATAGGCTTCAGTGGGGAGAAGGAGTGAAGAGTAAAGCTTGTTCCAACTTAAAACTACATACCCATAGAGATCACAGAAGGCAAATGCATTCCCTAGCCCAGGGTACCCAGGAGACAGAAGCAGCAAGGGTCACAAGGCCCCAGGCATTGTAAGTTATTCACATTCTGCCACTGCTTTTCCTACTAAGAATCACAGAATATCCTGAGTTAGAAGGAATCCACAAGTCTAAATCCTGGTCTTGAACAGGTCAACCCCAAGAATCACACCATGTGCCTGAGAGTGTTGTGCAAGTGATCCTAAAACTCTGTCAGGCTTGGTGCTGTGACCACTGCCTTGGGAGCCTGTTCCAGTGCCCAACCACCCTCTGGGTGAAAAACCTTTTCCTAATATTCAGCCCACTTCCCTTCTCCTTGACACAAATTCAGGCCATCCTCCCAGGTCCTACCACTGGTTCTCCCTGATGCCTTGGGTTTTAGCTTTTATATTTTTCAGAATCTCTGCTGCTTTGTGTGTAACTCTGCAATTTCATATTAGGTGTTGGTAAATTCTCTTCACAGGGTAGTTAGACACAACAATCCCTTCCTAGCTAGAGAATCAAGGACAACTGGTACCCAAAAAGCAGAAACAGCAGGGAAGGAGAGGGGGCAAGCCAGGGGACTGAGACTTCATAGCCTGGGGCTGTGGTTGGACAATTGACCCCAATATGAAGATGAACCAAAACTTTGAAAAGTGTAAAAACTCATGACGGGGATCCATCTTGGATTTGATTTGGGTGTAGCCCCAGCCAGGCTCTTGCACTGCCCAAGGTGTATCCTTTCAATAAATACCAATTTTATCCCTTTTGCTCTGTCTAGTCTCTGTTCCAGGTCAGCCTTTCCAGGCATCACCCCCAGGAAGAAGAGATCAGTGCCAGCCCCTCTGCTGGCCCTGATGAGAGGAAGCTGAGTGTTTACTACCCAAATTTCAGAGCAATCTACTGCCCCAGATGGTCTACCCAGTGCCCTGGCCACAGTGAGCCAGGACAGAGTTTGGGCCATGTTTTCCTCATAGAACATCAACATTGGAAGACAGCTAGAAAGTTAGATATGCAAACTTTTTGTAACACTCTGCATGACCCATCAGTAAAAGTAGACATACTTTTTCTTTCCAATTAGTTTGGTACTCGAGGGAGAAGTGAGGGCAAAACTCAACACAGTTTCAAGTGCACGGAGCCTGCAAGTGGACTCTTGAGCTTTTCAGGTGATTTGTAGCTGATCTCCTGAAGGAACAGAAACTAATGAGTAAAACAAAGTCCCTTTAATCTGCTTTTGCCTGCAAATTCTTTCCTATAATCCCTGTCTTTGTTCCCTCTTGGTAGACTGTTCACCAAATTTACATTTCATTGTCTTCCCAAATATTCCTTTCAGGCTGTTAGTGACACAACATATAATCACCATACCTGAGCCTATTACTAATAAACAAACAAGAAGATTGCCAGCTTTTTTGTGTTCCTTTGAAAAATCTAATTGATTAAATATTGAGAATGTTCAAATATTTAACTACTCAGTCAGCACACAGAAAACTTAGAAATTTATTTTTCCTTCAGGGAATGTCACCTATTTAAAGTGACTAGGATGGCAAAGCGCTACAGGTGGATTTTCATAGCTTAAATTACATTTACAGAGTAAAGAGCAAGAAGTAGGAGGTGACAAAAACACATTAACTACCACGCAAGCATTAAAAAATCGAGGGAATAACCAACTCTGCCCTGAGCAGACACAGTAAGATCGGTTTAAAAAGAAAGGTGTACTGAAGGTGAACACAAAACTCAGTTACTTATCACCTTGCATCAGTTCTAAAATTCCAGGTTGTTATGTGGCAAAATCAAATAAGACAATACAACAACTGTGTGGTAGGCAGTGAGGACCAAAGGAAGTGAGATGTTTTGATATTTTAAAGCATTGTCACTGTCATCATTTGTGCTAAATGTTGCTACTAATTTCTATCACCTTATCTCATACATTAAAGAGCTGATAGATCACAACAGTACAAAAAAGAGCTATGAATCAGTTAAGGCCCAGACTTATTTTCATGGCTATAGATACATGAAGAAAAATTAACCCATCTAGTCCAATCCCAGCTTTAAAAAAGGGGCAAAGTGTTCAGAGTGCTGGGATTCTCACTGGGACAGGTCACAGAACACATCTATCCCCTAAACCCCTCAAGGGCTGTCTGAAAACACACAGACCAGAAAAAATATCCTCCAAAAACTGACACTCAGCAAACAGCTTGCATCCTTTTGTCTTGCCTTGCTTCAGCATCACCCTTTAAAAACAGGAGACGGAAAAATCGCATTTCCCTGAATAGCAACGATATTGCAGAACTGCATTCAAAATTCTTCCCGAGACACCTGAAAGATTTAAGGGGCTGGAAGAGGTCACCAAGATAAACCTCAGATAACCATTTCAAATGCAAGGCCAAGCAAAAGCTGTGGGTGGATTTCAAAATCTGACCCTTGCTGGAAAAAGAAACTTTCCACTCTCTAAGACTGCATTAATTTTCCAAATTGAATATTTAGGACTTTCACTCTCCTCTTGGGATTCAGGTACTGGTTAGAGGCAGAAGGAACAATTTTCCAAACACAAACTTTATAGACACAGTAAGAGTTATTTCACTTCTTGTGACTTACAATTCAATATGCTGACACCTTTTTTCAGCATGTAACTCTCTGTACAAGAGCTACTGACAGAATTACTGATTAAAAGAATGTCTTTATAAAAGAGATGCCTTATTAATGGAACTGTTAATTTTAAGAAGGAAGAAAATCAGATTTTCAAGGAATGCTTGTTATTTTAAAAATGTTGTTTTGAAGGGTGTGTTTAACATACACTAGAGGTTCACTTTTTTTTGTTGGGCAGCAGAGGAAATCATCACTATAGAATAAACATCAGGCGTATTTAGCAAGATGAATATTTAGATTCAGTAAGAGCACTGAGGGCTGCTGGGGTTGTGCCATGGCCCCATGTTAAACCTATTAAGTCTTTACAGCAATTGGCATTAACAGAAGCATTTCATTAACAGCCTAATGAATACACTGGTACTCTCTGGCACTCTGGTTTTAATCACTGAAAGGTAGTTCTTATCCCAGTTCCCAGTTTTGGGGATATGCTATGTTTGAATGTAAGTGCTGGTGATCACAGCAATATCAAACAAAGTCAGACAGCACCATAATCTTACAGGGAAAAACCAGAATAATAATGAGGATTTACGTCAGTATTTCTCACAACAGTTTCAATTAAAAATACGCAACAGTGATACCATCAACCTAGAAATTGGTTCTGCATGACTGAAACAAAGGCCTACTGCACTGGCTGTATTTATACTCCGTTATTGAGCAGAGGCCCTTGACTTTCCAAGGAGGCAGGCAGCCAAAAAGTTGCATTAAAACATAGCTTGAAATTCAGCCAGTTTCTAAAATTCTCCTGAAAGAGAATGAACTCTGTGTTGTGCAGAATTAGATTAATTTAACAATGGTCTTTTCACTCATATTCAGTAAATGTAGCCCTTTTTTTTTCTACTGGAAAATCATTTTCTGAGTTGCCAGATCTAGTAAGGTACTGCCTTTCATGTAATAAATAAAGGGGAAAAAAAAAATCAGAAATCACCCCATCCCATTTCTTGACAACATTTTGCCTCCTCCTCCCTCCTCAGACTTGTGAGATTTTTCCATCCGACTCTCAGTTTACTTGCCATTGTGCAGGTTACTCTTGGCTTTAAAAAAGCCGCATGAACAGAATCCATTTTTATCACTACACAGGTGTAATTCAGGAATTAATATCCAGGTTCCTAGCACAGCCAGAGTCCAAAAGAAATTTAGGGCAGAAAGCATGAATTCTATTTGTGATCATCATCCTGACAATTCCTACCCAAACTGGGGCTTAACATAATTAATGTGAATTGTGTCCTAGGTTTATAGTTTAGCTGTTAGAATACAAATTAAATTAGTACCGGCCCCTAAAAATATCTTTGACTAAGGAAATGCACACAAGTTTCATATTTGTCAAAGCAGAGTAACAGCATTTATTATTATTATTATTCACATTTAACACTGCCAAGTTTGCAAAGACTAAAAAGAAATTTGGTTTCTTTTTCCAAAGCTTCCCATAGTTCAGAAATGTTTTATTGTGAAACATTTTAGTTTTTGTAACTGCCAGAAAAAACAGTATTTCCATTAGCAGCAAATACATCTACTAATATTTTAAGATAAAAGCCACCAAGAAGCTATGCTTCCACAAAAAAAAAAAAAGAAAAAAAAGAAAAAAAAAAAAAAAAAAAAAAAAAAAAGGTATAAAGCACTGGAAACCAGTGGAAATGTGGTAATGTGGTATTTCTATTGCTATTAGAGAAAAGATGAGCTTAAGCAATACCAGAATTAAATGCTTTTGTGCCATATTCGTATTTAATTCTCACAATGAACATGGGGACTGAATGTTTGCATTTCATTAGAAATTGTTGTCTGAAGTCGGTGGGAGTATTGGCAAAAACTAATATATTTCTAACACCAGAATATTCTTAAATTTATTTTTTAAGTCCTTTTCTTGCAAGAAATAGCCAAGCACATATATTTGGAAAACTGCCATTAAAATAGTTTAGGCACATAAAATCCTAGTAGACACACAAATAACTACTTGGACGTCATTTGAAAACATACTGCAGTGGCTACTTTTATAAATATGGTTAGAACATTAGCGAAAAAAAATGCATTTAGTCCATAACTATGTAAGTATTTCTACAAAATAGCTCATGATAATATCAGAGCATAAAATAAAGTAAATGTGTGCACATTTACAGACACATGTGTGCATGTTGCATGTGCCTGTTTGCCTCAACGTGTGTTTTCATTCTTCGTCACACACACAAATACGCAGCTATTATGAAGACACACAAAAATTTTCTTCCCCAAAGCCTTGTTGCATATGACCGAGCAAACATAATGCAAGAAATGTTTCCCATTAAAGTCCTTCAGAAACACTAATAAAAGATCAGACTGCCAAAATGTCTGAGTGACTTGAGCAGCCCAGGGCGCTGGCAGGGTTTAACTGCTGTGGGTAAAAGCTGTCCTGGGCTTGGCAGAGAGATGACAGTGTTGTATGGGGCTGGAGGTGGCTAAGTCTCACCTCAGCCCTCCCTTTGAGGCAATCCTGGGTTTGATGCCACAAACTTGCAGTTTTTATGGGATAAGGATAAATAGCCTAGAAAGTTTGTGATGAAGACTACAAGCATCTCATGATGGGGAGCTAGACTAGGTTGCTCAAAGTCCCATCCAGCCTAACCTTGGACACTTCCAGGAATGGTGACATTACCTATGACCTACTCAGAAAAAAACCCTCAGTGTTTGTTTACAGAAACTACCTGACATTGGTTATTTCACTGTTTGTGAAATCCTGCTCTTCTGAGCTCCTTCAAATTGTATTTAAAGCTGCAAGAATACCCAGGGCTTTACAAGTGAGATCCAAAGGATCTTTCTCAAATGAATGTGCAAATTATTCAAACCTGGATTATGACCACACTGGCAGTTTATTGATTTGAGTCACTCCAGTGCTGTACTTGGCCTGGCAACAGAAGAAAGCATGACTGTAGCTGCTTTTTTCTCAATTAACTCATGTAGTTAAAGATGCAGCTGAACAGCAGCTTGGTCTTGTGCTACTGAAAGGATTAGAAATATTTTTCTCTCTCTCTCCCAAATCAGAGAACATTCTTGCTGAAATAAGGTCAGCAAAGCTTTCAGCAGCAGCCCCTATAATAGTTCACCCAGACTGCCCACTTCACAGTTTTGATATGGATGGCACAGGGCACTCAGGCAAAGCAATTCCAGCTACGAGTCTCGCAGAGGATGGGCTAAGTTTGCTCAAGCTTCTGCTGGCAGAAGCAACTCTCACCCAGTCAGCTTTAAAATGGAAACACCCACTTAAATGATGCTACTGGCAGTGTTATAATATTTTTTGTATATTTCAAAACAGATCCATTTATCCTATTACTGCTGATCCAGCTTTTTTTTTGCAGTGTATGTCAGCAAACATAAATATTTTTTCAGCAAATGTCGTACAAAGGCAATAATAGAACATTTACAACTGCATTATTGCTAATGAATACAGATCTTATTACACCTCTTTTTTTAATCCTATATTGTGTTATTCAAAGAAATATGCAGGTATCTCAACAGCAGACACAGCTATTCCTGTTAACCTTGCACCTTAACTGTTCTCTGGTTTATATCCTCTTCCCCATCTGCTTTTTGTTTCTGTGAAACAAAGCAGATGACTCTCACAAAGTTTAAATCGTCTTAGCCAAAACACAGAAACCAATCAAGTCTAGTCCTTTCTCCCTCCTTCCCTCTCCACCCCAATCCCCTGATGATAATAGCTGCAGATGAAGCCCACAGATATAAAACGCCAGATGCTTGTCCAAATTACTTGTGATTACCCGACTGCAACTGAGTGCATATTCTTCTTCTTCAACGTGAAGAACATGCCCCCTTCCCCTTGGCACGCTTTATTTGGACAATTTATTCTAATATCTGTTTGTGAAAGGGGGATGGAAAAGCTGCAGACGTCTTTGGGGACTTCCAGTCCGAGCTTTGAAGGCATTTGTTTTGATCTCCTGTTACTGCTACACCTTGTTACACTTGTCGCATCTTATTCAATAAGGTCAGACTGTGTTCAACAAGGAGGCAAAGCAGTGTGCTGCTAAGTGATATGGCTGTTCTCAAAACAAAACAAAAAAGCCAAATTTGGCAAAATTTAGCTCAAACTAGACATAGAGACCACGACAGAGTTTTCCCAAGATGCATGGACATCCATGATTCCTCTCTGAATAACAGAGGACAAATCTTGTATCAAAAGTTATTCTCCAGGATCATCCACCTCTTGAGGGCCTTCCTTCCACATCAAGTTTCTAAACTGTTTTGTAAAGTTTACCAATTATTTCAGACATGCTTAAAATATGCAGGAAAAGAATCGCATACCAAAAGATTCAAAAGGCTAAATCTAAACATTTCACTTCTAAACTGCCTGTGCAAAATCTAAACTCATGTAATACCTCAGAGACAAATTAAGGAACCAAAAATATATGCAACTGCCGCACATTTTACCAGTTGTGTCAGCTAAACCTGCTCTCAGACTTGCCCTGCCATGTAAATTACCATGTAACATCTTTTTGACCACCGATAGACTGTAATTTCATCAAGCAAGCATACAAATTGAATAGCCTCCAGACCTTCTCAGTATTAATGAAAAAGCATTTGTTTCCAGGCATATAAAGTATTAACTTATTAGTATTAACAGTGAATCATACAAGTGACAGTGGATTCTAGGGAAAGCTTACATCTCTGAAACCTCTTGACTTTCTTTCGAAGCTTTAAAGCAAACCCTTGTGCTCTGTGGCAACATTGATAAGGAAAAGCTTTTCCTGTGGAGCTAAGCCCTCCATGGGCAGCAAACAGCCCTGACTGACAGACTTGAAATGCTGAGGAGCCCAGACAGGCTCTTCTTTTTCTTTTCAACCTGTCTTGGAATTGAGTTCATGTGTCTTATGTGCCTAGAGCCTGGGCAATGCTGACCCATCAAGCGGATCTGACTGAAGTGCCAGTCGTGTGAACCAAGATTTCAGTTTCAGATATGGGACAAACACAGTGGTTCACCATCAGAAAAAGGGTGTTATCTGCAGGGTGATCACTGTCATCATGACAGAGCTAACTCATGCTGCAAGCAAACACCATCCTTCCTGCTGTGGGTTCAGAGAGTTCAGATTCCGGATGTTTTCTCAGCATCAGGAAAGCAATCCAAAACCCATCAAATAAACCAAAACCAAAATCTAGGCAACCTCCTCCTGCAAACATTCTACAGAACACACAAGCCTAAGCACTTCTGTGGAGTCCAACAACCCCATATCATCATTAATTTATTGTAGAGCATCCCATACAGTGGGAGCAAGGAGGTCCAACTTCGGTCTTTCTTTCTGTTCCCAGCCTCTGGTTCTGTTTCCTGCATGGATACGAGTGCTGCACACATGGATCTGACCCCATCTGTGGCACAGCCTCATAAGCCATGTCCAGTGATCCCAGCTGGGGAGCTTGCCCAGGCAGCAAGTACAACTCTTGCCCTTTCTCCTTTACTGCCTCTCTCCTCAGCATCTTTATTCACAGTGCACACAGCCACTGAAAGACCTTTCACTGCCTGCCCCAGGTGGCCTCTCTCTTTTGAATCCACAACAAAACATTTCCCCCTATCCCTCAAGAAAATTGTCATGGTTAATTCTCCACTTTCAGAGTGACGTTATTTCTTCAATGCATCAGCAAAACTTCTTCCAGCCTGAACCGCGATGGAATTGCTTCATTTCCTGTTTGCTCAAAGCCAACTTTCACAGGTCCTGATCACATGATCTAATAGAAAATTTTAATTAAAATATCATATTTAATTAGAGCTGAATCATGTCATAGAGATGCATATTTTCTTTTTTAAACTAGCTTTCAGGGATAGACCCAAAGTGTTTAAGCCAAGAGGTGAGTCAGCTAAGAAGATGGGACAGACTGGACTCAATCCCGTACATTGTCTAATTCTGCAACTGTTGATGAAAGAACTTGCTCTGCTTGACACAGATCAGGGGCTTAAATTTTTATCCCCAGCTCAGTAATGCTACTGTCAGTCCACAGGGTTTATGCATCTTCTGCATACAAAGAGGCTTTTGTGGCTCACCAGGGAATGAAAACCGATTGTGGAAGTTGGAGAGGTGCTGTAAGGAATCCTGCCCTCACGCTGGGTTCTGTGGAGCATCCGGGACTCCAGGTGCATTGCTTTAGAGACAGAGGGGTTCCATTACCACCTCGGGTGACCTCCTGCATGATGCAGGTCACAGTGCTCCTCCCTGCCAAGCCACTCTGTCTAGCCCAACTACTTGTGATGGCAACAGAGTGTAAGATGCACTTTAAATGCTTGCAGTGATAGACAGCTTCACCACATCCACCAGCAAGTTGCTCCAAGGACTAATTACCCTCTCTTAAAAATATACCTTTCATTTCCTGTTTGATCTTTGCTGACTTCAATTCTCAGCCACTGGATCCTGTGGCATTGTCTGCTAGCTAAAGAGTCCTTTGCTCCAGACATCTTATCCCTCAGTGAGTACTTACAGACCATGATTAAATAGCCACTTAACCTTCTCTGCTGTAAGGTGAGTCCTGTGAGAGCAGATGGTGCTGAGCACCTCTAAAAATTAGCACTGCAGCTATTTCTGTTGGTAAATTGCCAGGTGATTGTTTCGCTAAGGCCAGTTATGGAGAGCTGCTGGCACCACTGACAGATATAGGAGATGCTCAGCATGGTCCAGAGTTTGTTTTTCATACCCCAGTTCCTAAAGGCCAAGGACATCATCTCCTGTGTTCACAAACCTCTGCCACAGGAGAGGCACATTAAAGAGGACTCAGTGCCTCAGGACTGAGACAGCTCTACCTCCATGATCTCTGCAGTGCTGGTACCAAATGAACACCAAACCCAACCACGCTGCTCATTTTTGGCACTCTGAGGGAAAAGGTAAGATTTCATATCACTAAAGCAGGGAACTGAAGCTGCTCTGCATTGAGAGAAAAAAAAGTTCCTGGCCTAGCACAGGCAGGAGCCCCTTCAGTGACTGGCTGGATGAAAGCACAGCAACAGCACCAGCCCTTCCCTCTCCTTGCCAGAAACATCCCCAGCAGCAGCTGCCATGGGAAGGTGTCACTGTCAGGCTTTCAAACATTTTGGATCTTTTGGGTCTCTCCTGCCCAAGCAGCCTAGGGATACCCCCTCACATGAAGAGGCCATTCCTCACAGGGTCAGGAATGTCCCTTAGATTCCCAGAAAGGACTGTTGTATCACAGCAGGTACATAATTTTCTTGGTATGCTAAACAGTGAGATAATTGCCTGCATCTTCTGCCCAGGCACTGTAGAAGCAAGATTTGTCTGTTTTAATTCCTCAATAAATACGCTGGCCATACTGATATTAAATATATGAAAAATAACTCCAGTTCCTTTGCTATTGGTGCTGGCCCAAACACATCTGCAGCTGCAAGACCTCAAAACCTCCAACAGAGGAATATTTAGATGGCTCTGAAAAAAAACCCAAAAGAATACAAGCCTTTTCATTCACACAATGCTACAAAGATCTTACATCTTTGTGCATCTTACCAGTCAATGGCATGAATTCCTGGGCACACAAGGACAGGACATGGGAAGATTCTTGAGGTATCAGAGCCTCTAGCTTTGGACCAGATGGAGCATGCAATTTCCCAATGATGGCAAACTTCAGTTGTGAAATATTTTAATCAATAAATAAACCCAAACCCGTCACACTGAGCCCCCAGTCATTCCTCCCTCTGCTATTTTTAGCTCCTTGTGGGAAATAAGCCCAGTGCTAGCAGTTTTCTGAGCAGTGCCTTAAAAACACTCAGGCATTTGAGAGGAGAGGACCCCAACATCTCATAATTTAAACAGAGAACTGTCTCCCTGACCCTGACACTTAAGGTAACCAAAGACACAGAAAGAAGGTGAAATGTAAGAATAGGGCCCATATGGTTTTCATAATTAATAATGAATTCCAGTGAACTCCATTCAGTTTTAATTGGAATGAAAAAAATCTTTTTACATCCAGGGAAAGGAGAAAGAGCGTTGCAGCTTTTTAAACCCACCCCTCCCAAGTGAATACACACACAAGTGTGCATAGATGAAAGGGACAAACAGGACCAGAGGACAGAGAAGAGACAAAAATGTAAATAAGGAGGAGGCAGGCTATAGGCCTCTGAAATACTTTGCAGATTTCCTGCCAGTAAACATCAATTGAATACGAAGCTACTGAAGTATAATTACCTCCTTGTCAATCCTAACATTAACATTTTCCTAACTCTTCAATGACAATCACTTCTTTCAACACTCCTTAATAACAATTCATTTACTTATCCTTTCACGGATGTGTAGGTCTGTCAATAACTTCACATCCTTAAAGCAAAACTGGAAAGCTGTGGATCAGAGACAGCTACTGAAACTGAAATGGATTTCTCAACAGCCAGAATTTTTCAGAATGGACTTCCCACTTTTTTTCAAAAACTGGAAAATTATTTTTTACAAAGTAACTTTGTTCATTCTTTTTTCTTTCATTAATGAAAACTTGAAAAATTAGTATTCAAAAGGAAAATATTATTATGGATGAACAAGTCTGTAAGACCCCTCCTCCCTGCCTTTCCTTTCAAGCAGCTTACAAAGTACTTCTCACAAATATATTCAATACAGAACACAGGACAATCCGGTTATTGTTCAAGTCTTTAGCACAGACAGGTTGCATGTCTTGGGCAAGTCACTTAGCAAACACCTGCTGACTTTCTCCAATAAATGAAACACTGGAATGGTATTCACCTTCTTCAAAACACCAGGAAGAGTAAGGAAAGAAAAAAGAGAGCATTAGCTCCTACTTACGAGGTCACAGCAGAACTAGGATATCACACTTGTTCATGTTTTCCTCAGTCCTTCTGAGTAACAGCAAATGCAATTAAAGCAAACTATTTTGAATATTAAATACTAGCATCACATTATTTGGCAAAGCACAGTCCTGGGACCTGCCTTCCCCCCTCCCATTTATTTTTTGTTAAAATCAAGTTGTAATCCTTCTGACAAGCTATCTTCAAAATACAGACCAAATGAACAGACTGCATGGGGTAAGGGCACTGACTTTTATCCAGTTTTTCTTCCAGAGTTATCCTTAAAAACTGCAGAAGCTCCTGAGCCAAGCTCCACAAAAGGATATTTAATCACAGAAGATGGTTGCTCACTGAGAAGCTGCCCCAGTTGGATGTGAAGGCAATAGACAGAATGAACTAAGTCACCAAATAATGCAAAAGTGAAGCAAGATACAGAGAAGATTGTGTATTCAACCTTTTGTTGTGATCACCATAAACTCAGAAAGGAAGTCTGTATGCAGCCAAATAGACTATGAAAGTATGAATTTCATCTAAAAAACCATATAGTGTGATATGAACTGTGATATAGTGTGATTTGAACTGTGCACCTTAGTCAGTGCAGTAGTCATACATAGCCCAGCCTCTTACCAACAGGGTAAGGACCTCAGTTTCATCGTGATCTCATTATAACCATCCTGTTCCCAACTCCATCAGTTCTCAGGTGGCATATTTAGACCCTTCATGCATAAGTGCCAGTACAGCTAGAGAGATATTAATACACTTAACCAGCTCTCAGCTCCTCTCTCAATAGATCACATCTCTGCCAGGGGTTTATCAGGGAAAAAAAAAAATAAAATAATTGGTTCTTGCTCCTAAACAGGTGCCTGCAGGGTCATATGCGAGAATTCTGCTTAATAAGAAGTTAACTGGTTAAGACGTTTCCCCAGGATTATAGGGACAAATCTCTGGAAGTCAGCCTGTCCTCATAAAGCAAAAAAATATTTAAAATCCTCTTCAGAAAACGATTTCTGGTCTTGATGCACTTCTCCAGTGCCTTACCTCTGATTCATCTGGATGCTTAACTTGTTCTCCAGAGTGATGGACCTGATCATCAGGAATACTAAACAACCATCAGTGCTCACCATCTTTAAAACCACAGCTAATACTATGCTGTTAGGACAAAAGCCTTCACTACATCTTACAATTTCTCTTCATCCTTCCTTTGTTACAGCTAAAATAATAATGCCAATTAATAAAGTCCTCACAAAGGGAGCTGAGTCATGTGTAGCAGTATAAAACTTCAACATCAGTCTTGCAATTAACTCCTCCAGGGAAGAACTTCCTTTTCTGTGTAGATGTCAGAGAGAGAAACCTAAACAGTTAAATAGTAAGAAATACAACTTGTTAGGTGTTTTCATTTAAAAACCTGCAGCCAGCTCTCACCTCAGACTTGTGCTCTTGTTGAAATCAACAGCAAAACTGCCATTGACATCAGCAAGAACAAGGTCATGGTCCTTCTCTACTGCTGACTGGGTGATAGCACAGTCATAGGTCCTGAATTTAAAGAAGACAGAAATCAATACACAGCCTACAGCTGTCTGGTTATATCTCCCCAGCTACCTATAGATTCACACTGGGGACTTCAATTAGTTTTCACTTTCTGGGCTTTGTGGACAAAAGGTTCATATGACAGTGTATGACACATTAGGCTTTATCTGGATTCTCAGAGGGGCTGTAGTCAAAAGACCATTGAGATAAACATGATTTCCAGTGTCTGGGTGTCCTGCTGAGGAGGCTGTTCCTTGTGTATTATACACAACCCGCTGGGAACACAGACAAATATAAAGCTCTCTTTTATGGAGCAGCTAATGTCAACAGTGGTGCCTGCACCACACGACTTGGTACGTCAGGGGAATCCAGGCCAAACACTTCCTATGTTGCACAGAAGAGGCATTAAAAAGAAAAAAAAAAAAATCAGACCAGATGACTACAACAATTTTGGTATCTGCTTCCATTCATGCAAAACTAAGCACAAAGCTCATCCTCTATATGTTCAATTACAAAAGTAACTTGTGTTTTGGAGAAAAAAAGAAAAGAAGAAGAAAATAAGAAGGAAAGAAGGAAATAAATGCTTATCTGCATGACCATTTGTAGAAAAAATTCAGGCCCCCTCTTCATAAAGATACATTCACACAATACAAACATGCAATGCATATATGTAAGGGGATACTCATCTTCTGCTTTACAGAAAACTGATTTTAATTTACAGGAATTTCTGTTGCTTTCAAATACTTTTAAAAATGCCTCATTACATTTAGTGTTTCCTTTGCTTGGCATCAGAATATTATAAAACCAATAAAACCAACAGCATAAGAATGGTGCTAACTGCAATCCAGAGATACAAATGAATTTGTATACTGCCAGCATCAACTATCCTTTGCCTAAAAAAACCAACTGCTTAACAAATGAGCACTTAAATAAGCTTTTACTAAACTTCAGCATAAACTGTTAAATGTGCATTTGGTAAACTTTGCACTGGGATTTTAATTAAAGCCACCAGCCGTAAAAACTGCATTGTTTCTGCTTCTTTTTTTCCCTCCATCCACCAGCTTTCTCTCTCCCCAGCTTTAAGTGAAGAGGCAGATTTGTCTGAAGCTCTGGCCAAAGCCAAAAATCAAAGCCAGTTCCATTTCCTGGGATGGCTGTGAACACAGCTTTCAGCAAGGAAATACACCCATGTGCATTACGGGTGACCTTGGGAGCATCAGTTCATTGGCTACACTTCTGGCAGCTGAGAGCTGGATCATCAAAAATCCTCCTGAACATGGAAACACATGCAGTGCTGGCAGGGAGACAGCGATCCAATACTCTCAGCAAAGGCAGCTTCAGGGAAGGGACAAATAGAAAAGCCTGTGCTTACAGTCAAAAGCAGCCAATACCTTCTCATTCAGCCTTGGAAACTGGCAAAAATAATACAGTAATTCCCTGCTTCATTCTTCCTTTCTGATGAAACTTTCCCCATCAATCCTGCAGGTATAAATACTGCTATAAAATCCATAACAGCTGGCTGAGGGCAGTTTCACTGAAACATATTGGCTTATCTGGAGGACTTTTGACAAAAAATGGGTCTTTTTTATGTAACCATAACAATGACATTCTTATAGTGTTCAAATATGACAATACTACATCAATGCTTACAAAACATTATTCACCAGATAATTCACGGCAGAAAAACAGAGAAGAAAAACTTCAGTGAACTTCTAATATACTGACTGCAAAAGCTATCCACATTAAGGCAACATCCAGAATTTTAAATAAGCAGCTACAGAGGTGACTTGGGAAAAATCTACCATGTTGGGATGCACCAAATATACAACCCTTTAACTAATTAAAACCAAGGCACTTGATTCTTTTGCAAATGTTAATCATCTCTTTTTGAAATGTTAATCATGCAAGTAACAAACTGTTTACATTTTTGTCAAAAATTGAAATATATTGCCCCAAACTTTAAAAATTCCATACCAGCTATAACCATCAAAAGACTTGAACTTTCAGTTGAACACTGTCTACAGAGGAGCGATGAGGTAAATTAGGCAACAGTAATTTAATGATCAATCCTTGTCATTTCAGAATGACAGTACTATTTGGAAAAAAGGGAAAGGAAAATAGATTAAAGTGCTAAAATAAAGACGCTTTGTTCATCTGAATAAAACATTTATAACTCTGGTCTGAGAGGTTACTTTCATTTGCAGCCAGTTTGATTTGCCACTCATCTTCCTTTGGGAATCATTCTGTTTCAAGTGCAGTAAGAGATTATTTATTTGCATAAGCCAACAGAGGGTTATTCTTTCCTCAAAAAAACAGAGAATGACATTGCTATACAAATGAAAGAAAATGTTAACAATTCCTGAAAGTTCTCATAGGTGATTAAAGACATCATGCCACATAGCACTAAGTGATTAGCACTGATGTGGCATATATCACATTTTAAGCATAGTTGAGCTTTTGCACTGTTTCTCCAGCTACTACTAAACTTCATTTTCAAGACACATTAGAAATATTTGATCTTCAGAAGAATGTCTTAGACTGAGAGCAGAAATTACTATCCTTCATTGAAATAACTTTTATAAATGATCAGGAAATAAGTAGCATCCCTACACATTTATTTTGAAATTAGCCTTGAAGGAGAAGAAAGTGAAATTGAAGCTGGTCTTTCATATTATCACATTGTTCCCTATTTCTGAGGCACAGCTGAATCACAGCACTGAGGTAGCTGTCACCAATCTACTGTGGCCAGGCCTTCTGTCTGTGGACATCCCAATTGCACTTTGTAATTGCAAATATTAAGGGTTTCTCCTTCAGAGGAGGTTACTTCCACAGAGTCTCTCTGAAGTCTGCAGAGAAATCTGGTTTACTGGAGCAGACCTGGACACTCACAACCAACACCTGCTGCAGCAGCAGTGTGAGCCCATAATGGAAATATCAGGTACTCATTCCATACCAAACAGGCTTTAAAAGCCAATCTAACAAAAAATGTTGACCCAGAGCCTTCTGCTCCTCTTCTTCTGACCTCCCTGTAACATTCCTTCTTACAAACCTCTTCATGAGCTTCATTTTCATGTATTTCATCCTTTCAGTTTACATTATATTGGTAACTGCACAGCTGGAGCCAGATTTGACCATCAGCTTTATCATGACACCATCCATGCCTTTACTCCTATCCCATACAGCTCAAAAAACCTCATCTTACCAAACAAACCCTCCCCAGCCTCAGAGGAAGGCAGCTTTTCAAGCACACCCAGAAAGAGGGAACCAGCTCCAAAGCCAAAAGTCTTGGTAGAGCCCTGCATTACAGAGCCCTCATGCTCAGAACAAAACCCAGAACAAAACCCAAACCTCCTCCAGCTGACATGCTTCTGCTAAAGAGCAAATTTTAAAGGTAATGACTTTCAGATGGATTACCAAGAAGTTGCAGCATTTGTTTGAAGCTGAGACCAGCTCCTTGACTTCCACTGGGAAGTCTGAGCATGGCAGAGTACAACACTGCACGACAGTACTACTGAGAGCAATATTCCAGAGATAACTAAACCTCTTTCATTTGCAAAGGTGCAATTCTTTTTCATTTTTTACATATCATGTAGACTATCATTCTTCTCCTGGTAAGTCCTAGGAATTGGGCTTCTCCTTTCAAGTAAGGATTTTTTCATATAGTAAATCTCTGAGTAATACTTCTCTGCTTTTAGAAGATGTATCATTGCTGTTCTTTGGGCTTCAGAATAAAAAAAGTATGACTGTCACTCACTAATTTCTCTAGGGATGTTTCCCGTACCAGAGAAAATAAAACTTCGATTTTATATTGTTTCTTCTCTCTCACCAGGTCACATTAAAATCTAAAACACTGGAAGACAGTAGGGCACAAGTATGAGCCTAGCCTAAATTTTTTTAAAAGCTCATTTCCTTTGCAACTAGTAAAAAAAAAAAAAAAGAAGGAAAGAAAAGGAAGCAGGGGGTGAGAATATTAAAAGTCATGGCTGCCACCTCCTAACTCACCCAGGGCAGAAGCCAAAGCAATTATGGAGAGACATATGTCGATGGCAATTAAACAATTACTTGCTTTCTGTGCCTATTTTAAATATTAAGTGTTAGCAGCATGTTACTTAGAAAATTAAAAGCCTCCAAGTTTAGTTTCAGGATGTATGAATAAAAGCACTGCATACGGAAGAAAGTCAAACCCAAACATTTCTTTGTTTGCATATTGAATACCTATAATATCATGTAATCAAACCTTTTTGTTTAGAATGAATCTAATACTGTAACTGATGAGTAGAATTTGGCATTGAGGATGACTATTAACATGCTAAGTCTGATTGTACACTAAAATAAGCAGATGCATAACAGCTTATCTTTTAAATATCATATACTACACACATAAATGCAAGTGCTGGATCTAATTTAACAAGATTTGTGGTTATGAACACATGGACACCAAAATTCCAACATGAATGATAAGTTACAGTCCAATGCAGTTCCAGCTGGCTAAAATATAAACGTTTCTTTTCCAAACTGCAGTTGCTAGTAAAACCAGTACAGAAAATTTCATTATACCTACAGCAAATGCTTGTTTGACATTTTACTCTTTCCTAAAGCAATGCAGCTCTCCCCCAGAAACAGGGAACAAGATAATAATACTCAGGACCAGCTTCAGCTTCACTTTCTCCTCTTTCAAGATGGATGAAAAATACGTGGGCATGCTACTTATTTCCTAATCTTATATTAAAGAAGGTTCAAATGAGGGATAGGTATTTCTGCTCTTAGTCTGGAATGTGCTTCTGAAGCTCAAATATTTCTTTTGTGTCTTCAAAAAAACACTGGGCTGACCTTGAAGATATCTGGAGACCAGGACTGTGACTGAATTTTATCTCATTTTTATTCTTTAGCCCAGCAAATATGCATGCAAAACAGAGAGGTGGGAAAGTGGTAACTCAGGTGAGAGAAGGATGTGTTATTGCAGTGAACAAAGTGCATTTAGGCAGTAACAAAAGCAGCACCAAACACTCCTCTATGTCACAAGCAAAAGAGTGTCTTAACTGTCTTAATGTAACGAATAATAATTAATTTGCACATCGGGATCCATGTTGAAGCTAAATTCAAAGCATTACAAAAGACATGTTGCCCAGCAAAAGTCGTGTTAATTTTCTGCTGAGCATCTTTTTAGGAAAAGCAGTAACTTCCCAATTTACAGTGAACATTTCTTACTTTGTTGGTATCACTATACCTGTAAATTGTAGCACATTAAACATTAATTTAATCACATCAGCACAGACCAAGTGACAATGACTCATCTTTGGTATTAACTTCTGGCTGTTCCAATATTTCTTGTTTCATTTTCAACATTTCCAATGTTTCTTAAAAAAGCTCCACCACCTTATTTTAGAAGGATTATGGTGCTACTGCAAGCCATCCATATTGGCAAAACCACCAATAACTCAATGATTTGGTACCTATAAAATTAATTTGTGTTTCATGCTTACATAAGAGACTCTTGTGAAATATTGCCTAGCCCAAATTTAAGAAAATATACAAAAGAAAATTTATTTAAAATAAAATTTTAAAAAGTAATTATTTAAGATAATTTAATTATTTATTTAAGTTATTTATTTAAGAAAATAAACAGAAGTTAAATATTTATAAACAAGACACATTGGAAACCCAGGAAATCCTTATGGAAGACATACTCCAACGTGATTGACTATTCATATACAGAGTATGACATACGATGGAAATGAATAAAAAGTAAACAACATACTCCATTACTGCCAACATCTGCAAAGCCTATTTTAAACTTCCTAAATTACACAGATGTAACAGCATGGAGCTCCTTAAGCCTCGAGTGCATACTGATGAGATCGGGATCGTGTTTCTGTGATCCTGAAGTGAACAATTAAAGATCATACATTTCTGTATGGTGACTGAACAAATCCAGAAGGTTACTGTTTCTATTTGTGACCTGTATATCAGTGAGACAAATTAGCAGCTTGCCAGCAGTTCACCAGGATATCTTTACTATCTCTATTTTTAAAAAATGAATTAATTTTAAACAAAATGAAGCAGATTGTGGCTGAGAGGTTACAAAAGATGCTGAAATTCTTTAATATACACATGAACATGGGGTAAGAGAAATTCAGATAAGCAGCAAGGACTAGCAAAATCAAAACAAATTACATTAACTTCAGAGATGACTTATTCACATCTGGAAAAAAGCACCAGATTTTACCCTCTCATTTAACCCCCAGGTTTCTCTCTCACCAGAGCTGCACCACCCTGTCCACAGTTCTCCAAGACCAAATGTGCCCTTTCTGCCCAAACACTGCAGCACGAAAGAGGAAGAGGAATGGATGAGCTCAGTAAACTCTAAAAGTATCATTCTTGCACATGTAAAAAAGTGAGCCCTGCAGCTAAAACCAAGGCAGGCCTTTATCAAAAGTCATCAATCAAGCAAGAGCATGCAAACATACTGACCCCTATATGCATCTCCCAATTGAGGTCGCTAAAATCCAAGGACTCCAGAAAAATGTTGTTATCACAAGGACACTACTGCATAGAACTAATGATTTTATCACCTAAAAAAAAAAAAAATTGGCCCTCACAATGTATAAATAACAGGCTCTCTCCATTCCCTCCTCCGCTTTTGCAATTCCCCTGATGTGAAGTCCAAAAAAAGAAAGAAAAAGAAGGTACTGAGAGCATGAAATGAATGCATATCAATAGGAAAAAGAAAGGGACACTGCCAGCTTAAGTGTTCCTTCATAACAGAGTCCAGAGTCAAGAACTGCACATGCTATCCTGCTAGGAATAGAGGTGATGGAAGGCACTATCTGAAAGGAAGAGAGAAAATTCTCTGTGGAAACAAGTTTTTGGAAAGCCCAGGTTCAAGACCATGCAGTAGGATCACTGAAGTTAGATGTGCCTAGAAGTCTTGATGAAACAAAGTCTGAGAGAAAAGGCAAAAATTTCCCATCTGTCCAATCCCACCAAGTCAAGTGGCTATGTGAATGCTGTCACTAATGAGTGATGTCATTACAGAAAAAGCAGTGCAACAGTTTTGTAATAGTTTTTAGAACTGAGCTCCAGTAATGGAGCTTTTTGCCTGGCAACACAACTGAATCTCCATTTTTTAAATCTAAATAATCCCTTTGCCATTGCAGTCGTTGATCCAGCTCCATGTTGCTCCAAAGATAGGTCATAAGAAGAAGATGGAACTTTTGCTTAGTAAGTACTTACCTCCTTTAGTCTTTTCACTCACAAGGAAACAACTCCCCCCCAAGACAATCCTCTTTTTCTCTAAACGTCAGTCTAAAACTGAATGTCTACATCCTGTAAGAAAATTCAGTATTTTCTTCATCTTAAAGAAGCAAGACTGGAAATTAAAGTTATTTATCAAAAATCACTAGAATTCTTTATTACAAAGTACACTGGGGGATTGAAACTAGATGACCTTTAAGGTCCCTTCCAACCCAAGCTACTCTATGATAATTTAGCACTACAGAGGATTTAGTGCCCACAGAACACTACAGGACTCTGCAATCAAAGTCCAGGTCAGTAAAAACATCACACACCCTTTTAAACCAAAGAAAATGGAAAACCCTTTCTGTGCAGCATCTTTGTTCTGTGTACCATTTGTCTCCAAAATGTAATGCTACTATGATGTCATTGTAAGCATCAGAGCTCTAAGAGCCTGGGAGAAATACTGGTTTCAATTTCACTCTGGATTATTATTTGGAAAACATTTAGGAAAATATAATGAGCCCAACAGGAGGCTCAAAATCTAAGAGATCCTGTTGTCTGCCTTTGTGAGAAACCACAAAATCTTTAGCTCGAAGCTACTTGCGTTACACTTTCCACTCTTTTTTTGGAATGGTTTCTCATTTTCCATACCCCATTTCTATTGATAGATTTTTCCATTCAGTAAACAAGGAAGCTGCTGCTTATTTAGAAAGTGACCTTCAAGGCTAACAAGAAAATCTACAGCTAATAGACACAAAAAACCAACACAATCCAAGAACAAGCCCAGCCACAACTGTGACAAGACTTAACAGAAGCCAACCTGTGGGTTGACAAACCATTCAAGAAAATCTAGTACTGTATTATTCCTGCTCTAGAAATCTTATGTCAGTGGGGAGGACTTCAGAAGAGACAGCTCTCTGTGAAGAGGCACACCTGCATCATCATCAGGTTCATATTTCACCCTTAAAGCAGTTTAGAAATGTTCAAGGCCAGGTTGAATGAGTTTTGGAGCAGCCTGCTCTACTGGAATTCCTGACCAACAGTAAGGGGTTAAACTAGAAGATCTTTAGGCTTCTTTCTAAACCAAACCATTCCATGATTCCATGAATTAGAGAGAAGGTGACTGTGCTGAAAGCAGGTTAAGGTCAGGAACCAAGGACAACATGAAAAGAAGGCATCTCTGAAGTATTCTCAAGTGAGAAACATGATCAGGGAATGCAACAGCTCTTTCGGTTTTTGTTCTCACAACTATTTCACGCAAATTTATCTAAGCATTTTCTGGGTGACTTGATACCAAGTTCCTTGTTTTAACGCACATGTGAAGGCAGCATGATCTTTCTGCTTCCCAAACTCACTGTGTCTACATGTTCCTGCATAGCAATGTGCTCTGGCATATATGAGAACAGGTCTGGTCATATTTCCAAGGCCTGCACTAAGCTGATGAACAGCAAGTTCACTTGTACGAACAGGGAAATGAAAATGCAAGAGGAATGATTCAATACACAGAACTAATAGTGCTCAGAAAGTGCTGTTAGTCCTGTAACATTACTGTCATAGGAAATGACAAAATGAAAAGATACAAGTGAACTTACTAATTTAAAAGGAATCAAAATTCCTGGCTGGAGTGCAGGGAGAGGCAACATTTTATTTATCCTCTTTCTATTTATTTTACAAATTTGATTACGAGTAGGAGCCCATAATTGAAATTGTTTCCGTGGGCAAATTAAACAATAACATTTTGTTCCATAAATCAAGCATCACACATTAATGTGGAAATTATTTTTAGATTTTAAAACAATCTGTACAACAAAACAAATATCACCTTGCAAGAAACTCCAAGGCCACAGAGCCAGCGCTGCTGCCATAGTAAGGTCTGTTAGTCTTCAGCAATTAATTACATCTGTATATATTGCTTTAAAAATCCTAAACCTAAAACTTTTAAAAGAAAATGTCCACTGAAAATATCTGCCAGGAACAGCAAAAAAAAAAAAATAGTTTAAAAGGCATAGCTGAGGCCAGGGGTTAGAGTACTTTAAAATACAAATGTGGATGATAATGTCCTGAGGTTCCAGAGTGACTTTTTTTCCTTTTTTTTTTTTTTTAAACAGAAGGAAATGTATTATTATGGATTCCCAGAGGGACACATGTAAGACATGTAAGCAGACTTTCAGAGATGTAATTATAGGATTTTCACACATAACAAGACAAGCAGTATCCCTTCCAAAAACCAGCTTTGACACACCGTAACCAGCTTTTTGAAAAAGCAAACAAAAACCCCACAGCGGTTCCACAGTTTGTTACAGACACATTTCTACTCCCTTGTAAACATCAAGTTAATGGAACTAAAACCAAATGAAGACACCTCCAAAACATCATTCTCGGAGTGCCACCATCATGGTTGGTTTTTTGGGGAGCCTCAGGGGCTCACTAGGCTGGTGAGAAGCCCATCCCAGGGCTGAGCCACCCAGGGAAGGCAGGGACTCCCCACATCCATCCCCATGGATGCTCTCACCTTGCATCTCTCCTGCTGCACTGTGGCACAAGTACAACACCACTCGTTCATTTGCAGTGCCTCTGTCATGAAACCAAACCCAAAATGCAAGCAACAGCAACTTTATTAGCACTTACTGATCCCAGGGGTGATAAATACGTTTGTTTACTTCTGCACGAGCAAAGCTGGTGGTAAAAGGGAAACCGATCAGACTGTTAAGTGGCTGAAACTCACATTAAAAATCAAATGATAACATAATCCCAGGAAATTGCCAGGATATAGAGATCAAAAGTGCTGCAGTACCCAGGGCCACACTGGCATCTTGCCAACAGCCTGAGGGTCAAAGCTATTATTCTGCATGTACATCTACATAAATTTACATATATTTTGCATAACAAGTAAGCATAATATTACATACACTTTACTGAGGGACTGTCCTGGACTAGTTTACCCACTCTTGCAAGAGCACAAGGCCAGTGATTGCATTTATTTTTAACTTCCTATATAATAACTAATTCGGTTTTGCAATGCAATCTTCTGGGAAGATTCATGATAACACCACAAGAAAGTGGAGGATCAGTGCAACCAGCTGGGACAGACTAGTTTATTTATTCCACCTAGAGTGCAGAACCCTTTCTCCCGTGTGTGGCATTACCAAAATTCTTAACTGCTTTTCTGCTTTACTCCTATGGCTCATCCCAAATTCAAGTTTGGATTCAGATTTTCCATCTTTTAGTACAGAGAATCTTCCCATCAATATTCAGGAAAAAAATTTAGCGAAACTTGTAATCTATCCCCCTTTGGACAGAAACATAATCATAACTATGTTTGTTTAGATGGTTATATACAGTCATACAATCATATGTAGGATGTGCTGGAGAGCCAGAAAGCATTCCCACAGCAAGAGGTGAAAAAAGTAATCACATAGTTTCCTGGAATAAAAATATGGATGTACCCTCACATTATGACACATTATCACAATCAATTCCTCCGCAGCTACAATCTGAATAATTGCTTTCAACTGGTTTTGTGGGATGTTTTACTTTTTGAAACTATCAGAGTCCAAATATGTCAAACTGCAAACTATGCAAAAATGTGAGTTCCCTTATGTTTGCAGAATGTTGTACAATTTCAGAAAGCAACTAAACCTGAGCTATGCATAATATTTTATTTTAAAAAATACTACCTTGTGACACATTCCTTGACTTCTCTCTTAATTCATCTCTTATACTCTTCAGCCAGAGATTAAGGATTGGATGTTTTGTAAAGCTGTCCAACTCACTCAGAAATTTCCAATATATAAAAATAATCCAACGCTTTCTGATATTATTGCAAAATAGGAACTAATTATCTGGAATGAAAGAGTGAAGACTCGCACAAACAGCAGAAAACAGCAGGGGAGCTATAGTCAATGTGCTTCAGACTACACACATGATCTGAATCTGCATTTAAACTATTATCCCTTCCTAGTTTACATGTTTGAGGAACACCTACAAATTCCAGGATATGAAACTTCTATTTAGGATTTAAAAAATGCAATCTTGAAGAAGGATCACACTGTCTTTATAGCCCAGGTCTGCCCTGCCTGAACCCATCCTGTCTTCTATCCTGCAAAAACAGACACCACATGTCAAACATGCATTACATCCTTCAGAACATTAAGCCTAGGCTATCATTTTCCCCTTCTTTCTTCTTTTTACACTGGAATTCTATCTGATTTTGTTTAGAGACGCTTTTGAAAAGCTCACGTTTTCACACTGCCTTTTGCTTCGCAAAACAGCCAAGTGACAAAGTCAAATCTCTTCAGAAATCCTATAATAATAAACTGTGGATACAGAAAAGAGGTTGGGAAACTTTGTAGAGTAACAGATGTCACATTTAAGCTTCCAGATAATTAGATGAAGGCAATCAGAATTTTTTTTCCTAATTTTTAAAGACAGTTTCAGACACTGTGTGTAATAAGGTAATTGAAACGCTTTACTTCTCTAAGCACATTGCTGCTGGGAAATGAAACTAATGCATCTCTGTACAAAACCACACACTTTGCCACACTGCCATACATTTCCTTGATCCCTCCAGTCATTTTCTTCTCATCTGTCCAGCTATATGTCTCATCAGCATCCACTGCCAATGTGTACCATCACAAACTCGAGCTGTATTATCTCAGCAAAGTTTATAAATTCCATATGCTTCTTTATGCTCTCTGCAAAGAATTAAAATTACATTTGTCTGGACAACCATCACATTTACCATCTTAGCATGGTTCTGCTCAAGCAGGCTGTTCATCTTTTCACTTCCAGTCCTGCATTTTAAAACCAGAGGAGATGTCTTAATGCAACTGCAGAGTCTCACAAACACAGCAAAGGTTTTATTTTCCTTTATGTAAACCTATGTAAATAATACATAATCTGGGTACTTAGTTTTCTTCTGATTGCTGCCACTGAATGCAATGCAGGGAAGGGAAAGGGGGCATGGAGGGAGATAAACCCTTGAAGGCTGATGGTTGGCAATTTCTTCTGCTGCTTGTACACACATAGCAAGAGACACAAAAGGCAAGCTCACTGGAATTTAATCTTATTATGATCCATTTCCATCCGAACTTCATAGGTCTGGGTATAAAACTGACACTTATGTGAGCTGTGTCAGCCCCCTGCAGCCCATCTGCAAATTCGGCAGCAGGCATCCACAGCAGAGGCAACGCTGCCTGGACCACATCAACACAACAGAGACTCTTCATCCTTCCCTAACCCAAGCTGCTGAAGTGCTCAAAATCTTCCTGAAATACTTCTACCACTATCTGGGGGAGTTATCAGAGAATTAGAGACTGTATTTGAGAACAGAACATGGTGCAGTCTGATTGGCATAAAAGCCCAACAGCCTGTTTGGGGAATAGTTTGTTCTTCTCATGTTGACACCGTATCATTTGCTTTTGGCAACTCAACACCACCACCATCATCTTATTTAAAATGTCTTGAAAGGTCTAATAACTCCCTTTATTTGGAATATCTTTTAGAAGGAAAAGAAAATTGATACACTATTTGTAAAGCAGCATATATCTGATGACTTTGATCTGTGCTGAGGCAATACCCTTCACGGATAAAAGCAGAGCTGTTAAAGAGGAGGAGTCATCAGATGAGTACACACTATCTAACAGCTTTTTGAAAACATATTTCTATTCAATTAGCACTTACAGTGATAGCTAATTTTAGATATTAAAGCATTGAACTTTCTGTTGTCATGCTTTCATGCTATGAAATCCTCTTCAGTTAAAGCAGAATCTATCCAAAATGTTTCCCTAACACATTTTATGTATTTTTCAATGCTTGAAGCTGCCAGCTTGCCTACGTCAATACACAAGGCAGAGGCTGAAACACAGGTTAGTTACTCAGCTGTTAAACTCCTGCAGAAAAATGAAATTACAGAATTGCATACACTAATGTATATTGTAGAGCTGTAACACAATAGGGGATGTATTGTTTTTGATTAGGTTGTCTTGATCCAGGAACCAGTTGTGAGATTCAGTCTTAGGCATTAGGATAGCTGTTTCAGGATTTCTGACAATATTTTATCTGATGTCATCTTTGAATTGTTCATTGTGCAAACATACATATACTATTTTTAATTGGGATGTAGGGGGCTCGTTTTGGAGGGGACTGGTTTTGGAGGGGTTCTAAGTGCTGTGAAATCACATGATAAATTATACACACTCCCGTGGAGGATACAACCCAGCCACACATGTGCATGGCATACAAGTTTGCACAGATGCTGACCCTTCATCTGGGTTATGCTTTGTCTTTCATTTTGATCATTGCTGACTGTTTATATGAAAGCTGAAAAGTATTTTTAAAAATAAAACCTGACACATTTCTCCACTATCTGTGGATGTGCAGCTTGTGTGCAGTACAGATGAAGCTCATTATGAATACATACAGGATCAAGAAGTGCTTATGAAAAACAGAAGCAGATCAGCCCTTAAAAAGAAACAGCCTGGGGTGTCAGAGGCTTTTGTGATCATCAGAAGACTGGTAAACTGAAGCATTCAGAAAAATTATTTCTTTCCTAACTGCAATGAAGTTTGCCCCTTAAAACTGAACTTCAGTCATAAACCAACTTAAAACCTGCATAACAGTCTAAATCCAAATCCCAAATACCTTAGGCTTTCCTGACAATACTGGCTGGATGTGACCTGAAAACAAGATCCAGACTCTAAACAATTCACAAAAGAATTGATTTATATCACATCCCTTTTCCATGCAGTGTGTATTTATGCAATTTTATGAGTCTGTGTAACATTAGCCTTTTGGCAACTGTGCACAGATACATCAGTATATTTATTTTGGGTAAGGTGTTTTTTGCTGCTGATAACTGGGTATCGTCTTCCTTATCTTTTTTTATCTCCCTATTTGTTACCTGCACTATTGAACTCAGAAAATTCAGTAGTCTTATGGGATGCCAGATATGTTGTATGATCGATTTGAAAGAAAATGAATACATCACTTTTTGAATTTTTCTACTGACGATAATAATGTAGAAAATAAAACTGCTCCTCTGACTCTTCCTTGTATTTGGCCACTTTCTTCTAAAAGGCCCTCTTGATGTGTTCTGTGTTGCACCTCTTATAGGATTGATATCTTCCCTGATCAACTTCAACCTGTGTTCCTAGAATCATCCTCTGATTGTTCCTGATTATTCAGTTACTTTTGTAGGTAAGTAACCCCACTTTTTTGCATATATACTTCTAAACTCAGAAGTACATCTCTGAGAAAGAATACTCACCAGTAGACTTGCCTGAAACTGTGAGATGCCATGTCAGATTTCCCTACACCTCACTCCAGGAAAGTCAATTATATTTTTGAAGGGCATCCTTCCTGTAGTTGAATTATTTGTATCATGTAAGTCACATGCTCAGGTGTGTGACAAGGAACAGAAATTGGCATCCTTTCTACAGCTGCCTGTCAGATATTTTCAAAATGTCTTTGGAGTTGACATGGTTTTACTGCACCCATTGTAAAACTATAATGGACTGTGACTGAATTTCCCTTTCAATATACAATATGATCAAGTAGCATGTTCACAATATTCTCTTAAAAATGCTGTGGAAGTTTTGGACTTCCAGTCACCACATACTCAAGAGTGGGGTTTGCAGAGAAACCTTAGGTACTCCACTCCTGCCTCCACAGGCATCACAGAACATTCCAGTTTATTTGACTAACCACTAACACTTCTTCTTCCATATAAAATCGTGTCTTATGGATCCTTGAGAACTGACAATACTGGCAGTATTTTTTTCCTTCATTTTGGTTTCTTCTGCACTGTTTGCATTAGCATTTATTTCACATGAATGTTCACAGCCAGCCAGTTCATTTGAATTAGTTGTGCAGCTTGTCTTTTTGTGCTCTGCTACTTTTTCCATCAGCTTTTCCACTGAACTTTCATTTCGAGATCAATAGACTTAGTTTACTGCAATGCAAGATTTTCCTGCTACTGACACTGTCATTTTAGTCACCTTTAGTGGCTTACAAATCCAGCCTCATTTTGTGAAACTCAAATGGCTTAACAGGTGAGATATGAATAAAGTGTTATTTTCTTTTTAATAATATATTATGAATACAAGCCTTAAAGGAGCAGAGTAGCTATAGTAGCTGTATCCTACAGCAGAAAAATGGATTTCTCTGATATATTCCATTATGCTTCACAGCCCCAATAGAGTAGCCTTGAGTTTATTTGACTAAATCTAATCAGGACTGATGCTACTACCAGAAAAGCAGTAAAATTCAAATATAAAATTTGAAACCATTTTTCCTCTTTTATGCTTTATATGGGTGCTCTCTGCATTACTATAATGATACAGCAGAATTTTCCATGGAGCCAATCTGATTAGAGCATAAACTTCCTCAGAAACCCAAAGCTAATAACGAAAAGCAATGGCATGGGGAAAAACCAAGGTGTTAGAAAAGAGGTCTGTAACAAAGGCATAAGGGGAAAATGTCATATTCATTTGGACCAGAAAAGGACTTTTTGCCTTTTTCTACCCCCATGCCTTGTGTAGAACACAGTCAATAACAAAACATGCTTGGTAAATAGCTGACAGTTAAAAGTCTAACACTACCTCCCTCCCAGCAGTAGAGCACCTAACATACTCAAATGCCCACTAAAAATTAATTGCCTGAAAACTAATAGGGATCCATTTAGTTACTGGAATGGTTTTGCATTGATTTCTTCCCTTATCATCTTTTGTATGTTAGCATGTTAGCAAAACTGAAGATATCCAAAATTGCTATTTCTTCTATTATCTAGAAAACCTGCTGATTTGTTGGTTTTGTTTTTTTTTTTAAAGCCAAACCAGACTAAATCCCAGGCTCTGCAATGGATAAGTTTGGAGGTTGTTTGTTTTTTTAAAGAATGTCTTAATGTGAAAAAGCAATCCACACACATCAAAGGCAGCCCTGCCTTCTGTCAGGAGTTTCCATTAAAGCTGATGTTTGCTGGCCTAAAATCCAAAGCCCTTGTCACTCCTAGGAAGTGTAATTCAATTTTTTGGCTGCAGCACTACAGGTGGAGTGGCACACGTGGCTGACTGCTCAGCTGCCACCAGCCCAAGTCTGAACCAGCACGGGGTGGGGGCTCACCTTGCCCTTGCAAGGTCAGTGGCCAACAATCCCCTCTCCCCTTCAGCACAGCAGCAGTAATTGCACAGGTATGCTGAGCAATTTAACTCGCTAGAATGTCAGAACTTGACATACACCAGCTTTTGTCTACATTGCACAGACATGACATTTCCATGCTTCCCGCAGAAACTCTCAGTAATGATCAAGCAATAGAATAGAGTAAGGAACTAGGGGAAGAAAAAAAACAACCACCACAGAACAATCTGGTGCTAAGGCTCCCCTTAAACTCACAAGCGTAAGACAAGGTGATGTATTTAACCAAAAGGGAAAAAAAAAGTTTTCTAAGCCATGAAATAAATAAATTGTTCAATGAATCACATTTTTTATGAAAACTTTCCTATTTCAAAAAATACAGGAATAAGCTGGCTCAACAGAGCTGGCCTATCCACCTTAAATTTCAAAAGAAAATAGAAACATGAAAAAGGAAGGAAGAAACAGAAGCTATCAGCCTCAAACTATTATAACCTTAGGATGCAAAATTACTTTATTCCTGTCACCTTAAAAGGGACTCTTGGCTGAAAAATATGATAGGAACCATGACTGAACAAGACATGTTGAGCAGTTAAGCAATCACAAATCACACTGAATTTTGATTTTGGTGGGATGCCATGAAAATAGAAATTAAACATCTACAGCTCTGGAGAGCTTACAGATAGATTTCATTTCATTTCAAATAATGTCTGCAGCTAAGGAAAACAATATTGACAAATGTCATTTCACAGAAAAATGTATCTCAAAGTTTGTAAGTTTAAGCAACTTCATATTTCTCAACATATTTTGTAAAGCTTCTATGCTTGTTACAAATAAAAACAAACAAACAAAATCCTTTACACCAAAAGAGATGCTGGATTTTCTGTCCACATAGTATTTGAGTTAGAAAGAAATTACATGTCATGTTCTTGATCATAGGTAATTGTGAAATTAATTGTGTATCTTACTTTGGAATTAAAATAGGAGCATAAATAAAAAATATTTGTAGCAGGGCTAGGGAGAATGAGGATAAAGGGAAACCTGAAACCCTCCCTGCTCAGCTCCCTTCTGGGGAAGCTGTGTATGGATACTGTGACCCTGAGTGCCCTCTGGAGCCAGATGTGACCAGCTGCTATTCTGTTTTTAGGCACTGCCAAGTCCTGGCTCTACCTCCAGCGTCTGGGATCCACCGAGGGCCAGAAACCACCCAGAGCTTCTTCCCAAGCAGCAACCAGAAGTTTCCTACCCAGCCCCTGCAAACTAAGGACTATCCAGCTGAAGAACAGACTCGTACAAAAACACAATTTAGGAGCAATCCAAGCCACTAGATTAGAGGATTTACAATTGTTTGAATTTAATGCAAGCTCCTAGGTGGAATGGAAATTCATTTGGCATCTGTTGGCTTCAGTCTTTAAACCATTCCATGGTTTTCACTTCCCACCACCCCACCTAATGTACCAGATCACATGGCATGGCTTCCCTTAGTGTCAGAAATTCTCACCTTATCAGTCACCTTAACAACATTCAATACTTTCCTGAGCTTAGGCATGCCAGGGCAGTGAACCATGTGAAAAACACTAACAAGTAAAATCTCGGCTCACCTTTAATCCACCAGCCACAAAGTCCCAGTGCCCAGCCTCACTCCCTGCCCTGCCTCAGCCCATAAAACCATCTTCCCCTGGTGCTTGCAACAGCTGCAAGCGTGGTCTGTTCTTCTGACCACCTCCTCCTGTGACATTTGATAATCTTCGCGTATTTTCTACAGAACGTGGTTTAATCTAAGCAATAATTGATTTTAAACTTCAGTACAAAAGTGTGTTCACCACTTGAAATCCTACTGGAACTAGCACTGCTAGATACAGGGGAGATAAAAGTTGTAGAGTGCAAATTGTTGTGTATATTTAACCCACCCACTGTGGGCATAATCCCTAAACTATGGATAAAGAGCTGGCAGCTTCAAAATCCCTTTCCCATTCTCCCCTGGTTCTCAGAGCAGATCTATTGCTCGAGGTGGTAACTCAGGCATACAAAGTGACAAGAAAACAGCAGCTTCTATATCCAGAATGTCCCTTCTGGATTCATACAGCAGCTGCAAAAACACATGTTGGCCAACCCCACTGGATGTCCTGCATTTGGCAATCACTAAGGAGTGAGGGGGAGTAGAGAAGAGCCAAGGGAGACGAAACAAAACAGAGGGGGAAAAATCCCCAAATGAGAAAGGAACAATGGAAAAGGGCAAAGGGAGAAAGTGAGAAGGTTGCTGCAAGGCAAAGAGAGAAAGCAGCAAGAGAGTCTGGGAAAGTGGTGAGATAAGTGAAGCTTATGAAGAAACAGACTGTGAGGAAGATCTCCCAGCACATAATACAAGGCTCCTGCTGGAAGATAGCTGGGAACAAACGACCAGCAGAAACAAAAAACAAAACCAATTCTGCAAGATGCAAAGAGAACTCAATCACACATTAGTAACCAGAAAGGCTTCCCAGCCCACAGGTACTTCTGTGATGGTAACTGAGAAAGAACACACAGAAAGGTTTGGACATTGTCACTGCTGAGGAAGTAGGTTAGGCTTGAAAAGAGATCACACACCCCGAATGCAAAATGGATAACATTAAACATTTATCGACAACAGGAACAAAGTTAGGCTAAGCTTCCAAAAACACTGAGCACTGCCAAATACAAGTGAAGTCCTGAGATGGAGAGAGCACCAACTGAGCCTCCTACAGCTTTTAGCTTCGATGGCTCACAAGTTATTCCTTCAGGTCTTTCATTGAGCAGAATGAATGCTTCAGTTCCTGCTGACTGCTTGAACTGCTTGCCCTGGTGACTCCTTAAATCTGCCACAGCCGCACTATGGATGTGTGCCTTGGAAAGGGCCACAGGACAGAGCACACCACATCTCCTCAGGGCTGAGCAGGAGGGAAACACACTTTTGTTTCCCAGTGAGACAGGACAGCATTTACATCCACAGGCTCCTGTTCAGAAGAGGCAAATAAATGAAAGTGTTGCTCTCTTTCACTGAGAGACACCCATTTATCTTCTTCAACCCAGCAAGCTTCAATCTAAATAGGGAAAATAAAGAAATGAGGAGTGAGGCACTGCTTTTCCCTACTGGAGAGGGAAATGCAGTGGTTTATATAGTGAGGTAAAAAAAAAGTAAGAAAAGACTCTTTTGTAAGCTGTATTCACTCACTGTTCATACTACATTCCCTTCCACATTTATAGCAACCTGGAGTCACAAAGTGTAACTTCAAACTGAACATTTCCTGGGCCCCAGGACACAGAGATCAGCTGTTCCTCAGCCCCCCAGTGAAGCTCTATTCCTGCTTCCAGGATACCAAGATACACACACACACACAGGCACACAAACCCCATTCTGGATGGGAGGTAGCACTGCATTTTTAATTGCTGAGGATTGTTTGGTTTGGTCTAGGAGATACCTTGTTGCTGGAATTTTTCGTTTTTTAATGTTTTCCACCCCCAGAAATGGTTTTGTCTTTGTCTCCAGGACAGCAGATATGGTGCATTCTTACACCCTCTTCTGACAGCACAGGAAAATCCATACTGCACAGGTCTGGAATGGCGACATGGTTGCCACCACACTTACTTAGCTAACAAATACCCCCTTTTTTTTTTTTTTTT